>JAGDQP010018239.1:0-36965 GCA_022664845.1 Lepisma saccharinum
TTTCGGAGATAGAGTTCGATCCAGAGATAGAGGGTAACAATTTGTATCTTCGAACTATTTGGGCTAGGACGGTGGTTGAGGCATCGTTGATATATAGAGTATCCCAAGAAAAGCGCCGGATTTAATATACTGCACCAAGACTTGCTCTATAACACTTCACTCTCTCGATGGTATATTTTTATCGATGTGACTAATGGCACGTCCAATTTCCTTCTTGATTTCTTCCACTGTTCGGGGGGTTTGTTTGTGTAGACCTTTGATTTCCGAACGTCCCAATGGAAGTAGTCGGAAGGGTCGAGTAAGGTCACATGACTTAGCTAGCCAGTTCTGGTCACCACTGCGAAGGAGGACTCGTCCTGGGAATTTCTCATGCAGCGAAACTGAGAAAGGAACTTGTAAGAACAGTGTTACCAAGTCAACCACAAGGCATTTTGCGCAAATCAAACTCGACATTCTTAAATCGGAACAGTTGCCCGTTGTAATGATGTAAAAATATTTGTCATTTTTTAAAAACGGAGTATCTGTTAAGTATATAAAATCCGACTTCTGTTGGGGGCACCCTATATACAGGACGCTCGCTGCTAAAGCCTGGCGGTAGCTTATATGCACAATCACCCGACTGGGCTCCGCCTAACTTGTCTTGAGACAAAGACGGAATATTTTCACAGACACCAGGAAATCTCAAAAACTAGAATTAAAAGTGCATTATTGTAGTTGTACAGGTATACCGTATTGTGTTTCTAAGCTCATGGCATTATTAGTTTAACACGAAGAAACCACCGCATAAACAAGAAACATTCCCTGCAGAATCAGTATTTTTTCTCTGTTGCAAACTGTTTTTAAATAAAAGTTGATTCGCGGCAGAACCATCTATCGGTTTACATTTAATTACATTCCCGCGGCGATTTTAAAATGGAGTTTTGTCTGGAAAGCAAATAATCTGAAGAAAGTCTTGTACGGGACAAATGAAAAATATGTCTAAAATCAATTAAAAGAACATAAGACCTGGCAACCCTAAATACTATCCTTCTTTTAAGTTCAAAGATTGACAAGAAGAACGGTTGATATGTTTGAGTTTTTGGTTGCTGAGGTCAAAGTGTAATATGGCCATAGACCGAATGATCAAAGCTAATATGAATGCCATTTAGTTTTAGATTGAAATCAATTTCAAATAAGAAAAAGAGTGAAATCAAAGATAATTGTTGTGATTACGATATGCTGAACTTGTTTTAGATTGGATAAACCTATGACTATACAAAACTGGCTGTTTGGTGTTAGGATAATAGTCGACCTGAGTATGTATTATGGATTTCGTCCTGAATATTAGTTGAACTTAGTTATTGTCCTAGAATGGACATTACCACCTATCATAACGTGATCAAAACTTAGAATAAATTTTACAACTACACTGTAAATTCTTTAAACGTTTTCATTTTTTTTTTTTAATATAATTACAAAATTCATTTATTTGAAATTTGACCATGTATAGTAGTCACATGGTTTATTTTATTTACAACCAAAATTCGTGGGACTGTCTAAGTTTCCTTACTTTCGAAGATTTTGGCGTTTCATGAAATCAGTGTTTTCAAGACATGTTGAACATAGTTATGTTGCTACATATCTGAAACACGGACGTCCACGTCAGAAATATTGCCACTAGAAAGCCATGTTCTCAAACTACACAAAATTTCATTCAGATTCGAGAGGATCTGGGCAACATGCCGATGGTTTGATAAGAAATTACCTTCGAAAATGTGATTGAGTATGGCGGCATAGAACTCGAAGCCCTCGCTGCCATTTTGTACTGAATATTAGAATCTACTAGGGTTGGTCAAAAATCTGAATCTAGAATATCCTGAGGGGAATAAAATATGGATGAATGTCCAGATAATATCATTCGATTTTATATCCTAAATCCAGATGAATGGCTACCGGTATCAGGCAAACGTTTTATCCGGATTTGGCTATCCTTATGATACACGGTTGGGAAATGGCGTATTGTACCCTCTTATTTCATCCTTTTGAGAGTCTTGGAATGAATGTTTAAATTCATAAGTGTCAGCCGAAATTCACACCGCTTGCCCATTTAAAAATGAAAAAAAAATTAGAACGCTTTCTTTTACTTTACACAATTTCATAAGCACTTATTTCTCGCCATTTTATGCCATTAAGAAGAGAGAAGATGGCAAAAGCCAAAAAAAAAATGACTCAAGTCAAAGAACGCCTTTTATCTCTCTTATAAAACATTGTATAAGACATCATTGTCATTACATTACGTCATCGTTAACACGAAACGTGTTGAAACTTTATGTTTAGAGGTTGTTCGTTTGTTATGGTTGTTGAAGTGATCATGATTTCAAATGACAAAACTGTCCCCCTTCTATCTATCTTTATAAAGAGTGAACAATAAAAATGTTTAATGAAACATGGTACAACAATATTTTAGAAAGGCTTTTTAGCTCTAAGATTATTAATGTTTGTTCTTGTACAGAAAATGGTTTATTTTGGTCTCGTTACAAATGCAATTTGTTTTTCGGAATTTCTCAATAATTCTGTCTTTAAAGAAAAAAAAAAAGTAAAGCGCCCCCTCCTTCTCAGTTGTTGCAAATAAAACTAAGAACGGGAACAGTTACGGAATAGGGTAATTGGGCTAAAGAAAAGGTCATTACGTTAAGAACTCCTTAAGCTAATCTGTTGGAAATTAGGGTTCCATAACAAATTTGCATCCAATAAAACCCTCTTTTGATAAGCCGCACTGTGTCCTCTCCCCACTTCTTTTAATGGTAGAGTGCGTATTTCTTTGTTCTTTTGTTGCGTGAAGGGATTAAAAAAAAAAAAGGCTTATTAAACAATGTTTCGTGTACCTTTTTTTAACTATAAAAATGAAGGGAAAAAGGAAAATGAGCAAGAGAATTTAGATGAGATGTGGAAGAGGCAATACTAACGAAAATGATACAGCGTGGTGAGGTCTAAAAATAGCGAACAGAAAGTTCTTAATTTCATTTCAAATAGCCTGCAACTTTTTAGTGTTTTCATGTTTCCTCTTAATACCACAGTAATGAACCCTGCTAGTTCTTCTGTATCAAACCGTGATATGGCTAATACTACGTGAAAGTCTCTTCCTAGATTTTCACTCCTTGTGAATTTATCGAAAATGAACTCTTATACTGTCGAGCTTGCGTATCAGCTTGCTCAGCGGTTTGCTCGACAAGTTTCCTGTCGAGGAAGAAGTTCGACTCCACTTCATGCTATTACGCTATCCGAACATCCTGTTGAACATTCTCGACTGTACTGATTGTATCCCTCCAAATTTTGCTCAGCTTGTTTGACAAGCCTGACCTTAACCAAGCTGGACAGTTTTTTTTGCTATTACACTGACGAGCTTGCTCGTTGAGGAAGTTCGGGCGAGCAAGCTGATGAGCAAACTCGATAGTGTAGTAGCGTGTTAAGTACATTATGCTTAGCCAGCATGCTTATAAGTAATACTGCGTGAATCACATCGTATACAAACATAAAATAATATTGTGATTTGCTAGAATAACTTGTTATTCATTATAAATTGAAAATATTCATTCCATTGCATTTTTGTGAAATATATGTTCCAGTTACATGTTAAATCATACAGACCACTTACCCCACCGTCTTAGATTTTCTGTAAATTCATGGCAGCAGGTTCTCTTGTGGTCCAAAATTTTCACAGATCTATGCATTGCGTAATTCTTCATGATTAAATGGAAAATCTTTCAAAATCGATCAATTAGACACTATTTTTATTTTCATTTTGTGTCGGCTTGTGCTGCTGGTGCCAAAATAGCAGAATTTCGGGAAATCAACGAAGTACAGTCCATAAATTTAAAAAAAAATAAAAAGTGTATGAGAATATTATATAGCTACTGGATGTAACAAAATTCTACTGGCAAACTTTGAGGGATGATAATACGCCCTAAAATAAGAAAAAGTTTGTGACCGGGGTGGAAATTCCGCATCGTTTCTGAACTACAGGCTGCCGAAAATATGGGGAAATGAACTTTATAGATATTCATATTTCCAATACAGTTGAACCTCTATTTAACGGACACAATCGGGACCGGATATATAATTTGTTTGAACTTGTGTCGCATGTATTATACTTTACTGTATTGCTGTATATTAACTACTGACTCTTTTTAAAAACCTCTTTAAGGCGGACATTCCTCTTGAGCGGACACCTTTTCCGTCCGCAAGTTTGACCGTTAAACAGATTTTTCACTGAACTACTAACAGTAGAGCTGATGGGGAATGATATCAGTAAAGACTTGAAACCTACTCTTTCCAAAAATGCATATTCCAAAGTTATGCAGTGAGTGCGCAAGGAATTCTTCCCCAAAGGAAGCAGAAATTCTCTAAAGTAAAGGTGGGTCCAAATAAGCATGAATAGGACGATTTTGCAGCAAGTAACAATTATTCGTTTGCGGCAAGTTGATATTGATATCTTAAATCTCCTTCGCGGAACGATTTTTTCACCAAACATGGGTGGTTGCTTAACAGCCTGAAGCAATAATTATATAGATTCAACGAACGTTTGGTTTACCTGATACCAGTGAGAGAATGTCATTGTCTGGTTAAATAGCCATGATTATTTATACCATCTCTACTCACACTGCAAGTAACTATTGTTCATACTCATTTCACCCTAACGATATAAGTCATATTAGACAGAAACAAGTGATATATTATGCAATACAGTTTGGAAGTTTAGAGTTTGCAGAATGTAGGTACTGTTCCTTACTCATGAATGCTTTCTGTGCCCATACAAATACAGTAACACGGAGTCACTGATTCAAGCCTAATTATATATATAAAACTGTATTTAGTGTGCAAATAATTTTTGATTATCTGCACTCAAATTACTGTATATTAATGTACTCTTAAAATATTTTTCAGGTATGTGAATTACCAATCATAAGATATCTGAAACCAATCTGTTTTACTTGTATGTAAGTACATTTATTTAATATATATACTTTTGGTTGATTTTGGGGAAGGGTCTAAATAAAATCCGAAGTGAGAATAAAGACGCGATCGTGACTTTATTTTGTAAATATTTTATGGGTGAGGCACATAGCCTGAATCCGTCGCTTACGTGAGGAATAATGTTCCTTGATAAACATTTTATGGAACAGGTAAGGGGGTGAGAAATTCAGGTACTATGGCGGCATTCACTTGGCGAAACTCGGAGAAAACCCCAGTCAGTATAGCTGGCAGCAGGAAGGAGTGACATAATGTTCCCTTTAGCAATCCGAGATTCGATTGGGAACTATTAATAGTGGTGGGATATCGCCTAAAATTAAAAACTACTATTTTCTGTCGTTTTGTATACTGGTGGATCAAAAAAAAAATCAGATGATCAAAGATTAAGTGCGGGAGTCATCTTGTATCTATTAATAATTTTAAATGAAATTTTAATATAAAATTTGGTTTGTCGTTATTCCGTTATACTGCATTAAAAGTAGAAAACAAAAACAGTTCGTTTGTGAGGAATTACTAATGATTCCGCCAGAGGTAGCGGGTGTCACCCCTCCAAGACCAAATCCTCGAGAGCACCACCCCAACTTTAAAATTTTACGGTGAAGAATCTAGACAAAACAGTGCTATACTCAACTTACACCCTTCCAAACTGTAAATCCTGGCGGAATCCCTGGAAACTGCCAAATGACGTTCTTACATAAATGTATTTTTAAAATTAGTACAATGTTAGTGGAAATAAGAAACAATTCAGGTATCAATGTTTCCTTCAGTGAAAGGATGTTCCCATGTATGTAACGAAAAGCATATTTTAAACAGGAAAGAAAATTTGAAATAAACATTGGTTTCATAGTGAGGTCAAAATCTGCATCGATTTTCAGCATTGTATTTAATTTTGTGCAGAGTCAACAGAAATATGTAGACTGTCGTTGTGAACTATCTAAAAATTCATAAGTTAGGCTACTTCTGTTGTTTTTTAACTACATAATAAACTAGGTATTTACTGAGATGCACCGTTAAATCATGTGTTGGAAAGTAACCTCCAGAAACTCCACATAGTTAATTTCAAAAACTGAAAAGTATATATATAGTATTATAATATTGTATAATAGATAACCGTAGTTCCATTTGAAAATTCTAAATGTTATTCAAGGTTGGCAACACTGAAAGCCCAGTGACACATCGAGTTTCCACATCTCTTATCCATCATTTAGTCGCAATCAGAAGTTTCATTCAATGCATCGTTTCTGATTTATTGAGAATTATTCATTCTCTTGCCACCTAAGTTGGAAACACTGTATCTCCAAAACGAAGCCGAATATCACCCATATAATTGTTTTCCTTGTTATGTCAAGACTCAGCTCCCGAAGTTTTGTTACACCCTGTATAGTAAGTACCATTGCATCCATGAGTTATCAAATGCGAAAAATACATTTTTGTATAGCACTGGGGTTAAATTCCGTAACTCAAATATGAATGCTTTTTACTCTATGAAGCAGAATTTATATGTAGACTCACATAACGTCTTTGTTACTTTGTTTAAATTTTTACAAAACTAACGTAAGGGGAGCGCGCTCAGCTACTTATTCCCCCCCGATAATGTGGACATTTGTACGTTGTGAAATGACTGTCAACTAAAATTTCCATGTTTAGTAGGGCGAAAGAGTTTTAATTTAGTAAGGTAACATAGTTTTATAGTAACCCCAAATCCGACCTGAGCCAAATTTGCCTAAAGGCCTTAAGTTCAAATTAACCGCAAATCCGAACAGCCATAATTCAGTTGGTACAGCGTTGGTTTTTTTTAGGAAGAAGATTCTTGGATTGATATCACCACCAACATTATTCCGACAGGCTTTTCTTCAGTAACACAGGCAAATCTCGGGATAGTACTTTTAAACCGAGACCTTGATCGATTTCCTTCCCGACCTTCCTGTGTCCCACCTGAGCTAGATATAAACATCAAATTCAGTTATATGAACCTATTGTGATGTCGATAAAGAAGTTATTGACAATATAACACTTAAAGACATCGGGAATAATGTTTCTAGAGAATTCAGAAGCATTTGGTATGATTAAGAAGCACTAAGCCTGCTAATTACTTCTTGAAATTGAAATTTGTACGTCGCCTCCGATGTTCAGTGTGAAAGGATTCGTATCTTTTGCAAACATATTCATTCATTTGCCGCACATAATAGTGTGTTGATGTGTTAGGTAATTTCTTTCTTCAAAGCCGTAATATTCATTTTGCAATAACAATACAGTTTGTCGTCACATTTGTCTGGGATTGTTTAAGTGTATTAGAGCATAGAGCGGAAAAAGAGATGTTTTTAATGTACCTCCTTTTTGTTTTGTTGTTTATAAAAAAAGGAAATACAGTACTACTGGTTTCCTTCCTCATCTCAGGAAGCGTATTTTCTCAGGTGGAACTGTGTAAATACAGTTAAATTCTTATTTCAAGAAACCTTATTTCTTTTTTTGTTTATTGCTAAATATGACATTGTTTGTGGGTTGTCATTAGAAACTGCCTTATATTCCTTTTGAAATTCAGAAAGACAGATTTCATTCAGTATTATTTGAATATGTTTTCCTTTTGATTCTACACGTATATTCAAATATTTTTTTCTTGTTCTAATTCTAAGCCTAATTGTATCTCAGCTATGAAAAGGAAGAAGAAAATTGTACAAAAGATGACAATTACATGTTCGTTTTGAAGAAAGTACAAAAATTAAGTTGCGAGTAGTATTCGAAATGCATTAAATGAAAGTATAAATAACATTAGTCTAACGTCTCATTAGAGTAGTAGGTTTCAAAATGTTCAAAGAATAACCTTCAGACGAATAAGACTTGAAAGATTAAGTTTTCGAGACATAAATTTGTTTTGAAATGTCGATAATTGAAAACTGTGAAGAGCAAAGAAAAGACTATAGGTTTCAAACGATTAGTTGAAGCGTGACACTAACATCTGTATAAGGAGGCTTATTCGAAAATTTTCTGTACGTTATTGTGCTGGATATCGTCGCAATTTTTTAATATGATTTTAGTTACTTCGACTCTTTCTCGGAGGTTAATTGCAATATCCGGAGATAACACAGTAGAGACTGCATGTTTAACAATTTGTCAGTAATTCAGAAATTCAAGTTAAATTTCGCCATCTACTATAATATATGTTATATATATATTATATTATACTTACGATCTCACACCTTCGAATTTCCAGTTCATTCTACCCTTGAAAAAGGTTTTAGGAAAGGCAGGAGGCAAAAGTTCACATCTGATGGAGTCCTTGATTATAGTGTTCTAGAATTTGTACAAGCAAAGGATGTTCTTGCTTCTGTGGCAGTGGTGGAAGTGGGGGTACGCAGGCGATCACCGTTCCCTTTGTAAGTTAGAATGTGTTGATAGAGGAACGTGGGGTATCTCAAACTTCGAGAGTGAATACAGCAAATAACCATTATTTTTAAGTCACCAAAAAGGCGAATAAATGTCCCTTTGTCATCACTTGTTGAAATGTTTTGGAAATTTAAAACGCCCAGAAATATTCGTCCGCTTGTCAGTTCAAAAATAATTAGTTGTCAGTGGTGTGAAATTTCTATCCCATTTACTCATTGGTATCTAGAGGGCAAAGAACCCCTCCCCTCTCTAGCTTTGAAATCGTTCTCGTGAAAATATCGGAAACTCACTCTTCTTCCAAACATACACTTGTGCAAGAAACTGGCAAAAAATATTCCGTTCATGCTTCTTGGAATGAATACAGATAAAAAAAAAAAAAATCAGAACTATGTTTTAATTTCGATTAATGTGTCTTAATAGTACAAACACTACAAATAAAAGTAGCCGGATTTTTTTTTTTTTTTTAATCAGCACCATGTCTTACCATATTTGTTTTGCTAATTGTAGTTTTTATAGGGATGCGTTTTTTGCTTTTCCAGATTAAGGAACAAATAATAATCCAGCACTATTCGGGCCGAATACTGAAGCTAGCAAGTTGGTGATGCAATGCATAAAGAAAAAAAGAAAAGAAAAGCTGGCTACATTGTTGTAACGGCCATTTATACGTTCCTTTCGTGTTTTTTTTTTTTTATCCAATTGTTATTTGAATTTGAAAACCCCTCGTATAAAGATGAGGTTGCGTATTTTCCAGGCGCTCAGCTAGCGGGTAAAATCACTTCACACCAGAAACAAATTACTTCTCGTCAAATAACAAATTTTTCGGTGAAGAGTTTTTAAAAATATATGTAGTAATCATTAAACCTTTTATACCATCAAATTTTGTTGTTACTAAGGCGTTAAGTTTTTTTTTTATATATAACTAAACAATCTAAAAGAAAGTTGAGTGAAAGCCTTATTTTTCTCGTCAACATTGAGTTTTACAGCACTGCGTAAAAATTCTCTTGGTTCTGTATAACGCACCCAAAGCGTAGCGATGTTCTGTCGCCTTAAAATGTCGGAAATAGTTACTCCTTACAAGAACCAATTTTTGACAAGTGTATATGCTTTCGTCGTCGTATACTTCTCGCTACTTGTGAGAACTTTCTTCTCCGCCTTCCCCTAAGCGTTCTTTCTTGGCTTCGGAGATGCAATTCCTTTTCCTTCCTTGACTACAAGTCTTTCGAATGCTGACATGTTCCATTAAGCAAGAAAAGCGCGGTAGGAGTATGTCGTCGCCAAAATTCGAAAGAAGAAGCAGAAAAAATAAATAAAAAATGAATGATCCTCGCAAACCGAACATCTACTTTGTCGTACAAGAATGTTTGGTGTAGAGAGAAAATCATACTGCAGTATTAAAATCATTATAACTTTGTTTTTGAAAACTAAATAAAGTTATGAAGTGCAGTGACATAAACAAAACCGTTGTTAATGTATTTCTTGCAATCAGATATTAGCAGGTTTTATTTCAGAGGCTATTCTTCCTGATTTATTTCATTCTTCTTGTACACTTAGATTCATAGAGAATACCTATTTGAGGGTATGCAGCGATTCCACTAGGTCCTTCCTGTGTGTGTGTGGGGGGGGGTTGTCACTCCACCCCACCTCGTTACTTAAATATTTTTACGGTCAAAAGTCGATAGAAACTGTGCAAAACTCCACTTTAGACCCTCCCAATTCTGACTTTACACTCCGTCCCAAACTGAAAATCCTGGTGGAATCCCTGAGGATGTCTGACTCGAAGAACTATTAAAATTATTTATGAATTAAACAAAATCATAGGTACAGTTGGAAGGCCATTTTACACTGTAATATTAACCAGTGGATTTGGTAACAGGTATTTTAAGGTAGAAATAAAGGTAATAAAACTCTAGTCCGATATGCGGTAACAGAGATAGAGCCTAGTAGCATAGTTAAACACAGATCCTCGGCTTCAGAAATCAATGTTCACGTGATCAACATTAACTCCTTCCAGTGGTTTGTTCTGTGCTAGTATTGGTGTGGTAGTTTATCTGACAACTTGGTTCACAGTGAAATAATTACATGTAGAAATACAGTCGCACTTAAACTAGGCATGTATGTTGCAAACACTCTTGAGATATCTTTTACTGAGGCCGGCTTAAGTTCGTATTTTCCTTAGGCCATCTTGAATATAACAACTGGGGATTTCCCTGATTTCTTCGTCACACCAGGTGAATACCGGGATGTTACTTTAAGCAAATACCTTTTGTCATTCCTTTTCTCGCGTTAAACAGGTACGAGGTGCTTTAAAGGCAGAAAATAGGAAGTTTCAGTCAAATGTCAAAAGTACGGACGTAGAAATAGAATAGAATTGAATAAAATTTTTGGAACCAATAACCCATCCCGAAAAGAAGTTTAATATTAGGGTTGCCATATTAATTGCATAAAATAAATATGGACAAATTAGCATAAGCGATGTTTAATTCAATGTAACGAAACTCCGAACTTGCGACATCAACGTGAATTTGAATTTTATTTTTGTCCGTTAGGCATCTAAAGTTCAGGCCGACGACATCACCACGAGCTACACACTTAGTACTAATCATAGGTAATTGTTTACTTTAGTATTGGCAAAGCCAGAAGATCTTTGGGGTATTACTTTTCAGTATCTTTGTGTCCCTAATAAAACATTCGTAGTGAATAACAAACATTGTCGGAATATTGCTAGGCGATACTACAATTTAATATACTGAGGGAATAATTTGCATTTGCGTGCAACACGGAAGCATTTTAAATCAAATCGTGTGATATGTATTTGTGGAAATATATGAGTTTAAAATAATTAACAGTCAAGAACTGATGAAATGAAAAGTACGGACATTTAGTTGAATTTTGCAAAGTGCGGTACGGACACGGACATAGTCTGACAAAATACGTACATATGGTAACCGTATTAATATATAACAGTGGTAACAGAAGTACTAGAGTTATTAACCAATAGTATACTCGAATAGCACCAGAATATTTTTTATTATATACCTTTTAGACAAACTGTGCAATGATGCTATACGGTACCACCTTAGTAAAGGAGGTGGACAATACACTTTTCTATTTGTGGTTTAACGTTCAAATTTGGAGCACCAACCGCAAATTCCAGCTATATTTTACTTGATTTTAGTATGCACCTGTCAGGGACATTTAGAATTTTATTTCGGAGGCTGTTCAGGACTTTCTGGTGTGTCCATCCATAGTCGGTATTGAGTATGTAATGTGCATAAAATATATATTATTTCGCCTCAAAGTTATAGTACCCCCGTGCCCTTGAATACACGCCTAATACTTGCCGGCCGGGTGGTCGAGCAGTCTGCGGCGGTAGGCTATCGACTCAACGGTCCCGGGTTCGAGTCCCGGCAGGGGCATGGGTGTGGAGTTTAACACTTAACAGCTAAAGGCAAATCGTGACGGGCCGAAGTCCAAAGTTACTAAACTGGCCCATATAAAAATAAAGTTTACCAAAGTTTTACGCCTAATACTTAAAGCCCACTTCATTTAAAAGGTCAAAATTCTGCGTGGTGGGTGAGTTCTTCACGTCTGTATTTTAAAGATTTTTAACATTCTCGTCAGCTCATTGATTATCGCTTCATAGAAGAAAAAAAATGATTTTTCGCTATTGTTACAATAAACCTTATTTCTTGTTCATATTCCATATAATCTATCCTCATTTGTAATTTATTGTAGAGAATAAACCATTCTATACTTTCATCGACCCTACAACAGAAGAATGGTACTTGCAAATGTAACATAGGAAGAAGAACCAGGTAATATTATTTAGTAGCCTTGTCTGAAACCCAGATGAGTCAAAGATATTCAATATTTTGTTCTCTGTTTTTTTTCTCCCTCTAAGACTTTTCATTTCCCCCCACTCAGTTGTTGCCATAAGAAGAAATGACAAATCATCACATGAACAGAAATTGAAGGAAAAGTTGCTTATTTCATCGTTGAACTTTCTAGCTTTTTGTGTGTCTTCGTTTTCTTGAAGAACAACTATCATAACGGCGCTTCTGTTTATTGTTCGATGAGTGAGAGGAAGATGCAAAGAGAGAGAAGTAAAGAGAAAAACAGGGACAGGAGAAGGAGGAGAGATAAAAAGACATGAAAGAACAGTAAACCACAGCTGCGATATTCAATGGTCACAGGAGACCCTTGTTCTGCACTAAAAACTCAGCACCGATGGCAGACGACGCTTGTTTCCAGAGAAATTATAGCACTGTGCGAGTAGAAAAGAGAAACATTTGGGAGATTTCGGAATGTTTTTTTCCTTCTTGTGCTCTGAGTTAAACAGAACGTTTTTCTCCTAGTTTCTTGTTTTTCCTTTATTATTTTCTGAAAGGTTTGATATCAAGGGTTCGGCGCAACATCGCCAAACATGGAGAGACACGAAACATCTGCTGCAAGGAAGGTTGTTGCACCATACATACAACTTCTCCAGAAGAAATTGGAAAGTGCTATTTCTGCCTCCCGTCGTCGTATCATAGATAATACGTTTTTACAAAGTACTTGGAACAATACTTGGAAAATAGCAGAACCTTTTTGGTTGTTTGTTTAGGAAAAAGTATGGTACAGTGTCCAAAGAAGAAAACACAAACTTCTCCGGTAAGAGAGCTTATGTAACTTCATGTACATCTCTTCGTCGCTTTTTATCTCTGTGGCGCTTTTTTTTCTGTGTTGCTCTACCTTGTCCAGCATCTTAAATAAATTATTCGCAATAATTGGAACAAACTATACCAAACGCTTTACTCTTTCACACCTGCATAACTGAAGAACTAGGGTCTGTGCCTAAAGTCGGAGATAGAAATAAGTTCAAAGTATTCATTTATTTTAAATGCACAGAAACGAAATCGATCCAACGAGATGTCTTCGCAAGCATGTTCCCCTTGCAGTTTGTTGCGCTTCGAATTTGGGTGCAAACTACACTGGTTAAAAAAGGAAGAGACGTGGTAGAAACTGAGAAAAGGACGGTCGAAAACCAATGGAACAGTGCTGCAGATGGAAGGGATGTTCGGAATATTCCGTAATTGGCTTCACTTTTGTGAACAGCAGACCCACGGTGAAATAGGCAAAGTAGAGAACCAGCACACGTGGGGCAGGCAAGGACCCATGACAGGTAAAGGTTAAAAGATCGTACACAATATTAACTTATCGCTACCAAGGTGTATGGTCTCCGCGAACTGCTAACACCGCTGGACACCAGTTGGGCATGGAATTGATGAGGTCAATCTGAGTCTGGGGTATCCTGGGTCATTCCTCCAGGAGAGCAATTTTCTGTTGTTGAGGAGTTGGTGGAGTGTGCCGTCCTTGACTGCAGTGCGTCTCGCCGTAATATTCTAGACTTTTTTTTTTAGAATCTAGGTCCGGGGAGCACGTGGGCCACACACCACATGCACGAAACCTGCCTCCTGAAGCATGGCAGCCACTGCAAGCTAGGTGAGGACGGGCGTTCTCGTCCATAAAAATGAAAGAAGGATCAATTACTGCAACCACAGGGACAAAAAGAGGCCTGAGGATCTCATCTCTATACCATACGACTGTCAGGTTGCCATGGCGAATGACTTGCAGGTCTGTACGTCGCCCACTGGCAATGACGGCGCACACCATACATCCACCGCAGGTTTCTACGAATCCGACAATATTGCACTCTCAATGAGACACACACTAACGGTCTCCGTACATAGAGACCATCTTCATGTGTATTTCGGATAGTTAGGGTCCCTGCGTCCTCTTGCTGTGAGCAGTGCACATTGGAGGTCTGTCGCCGTTTGGCGCATATTCTAACGCACTACTAGAACCAAGTATCCATCATCCCATGTGATCGTGGCTCGTGGAAGGTGGACAGTCACAGACCATTTCCAGTTTGTTGAAACTGTGGCCACAGGCGCAAAATGACACTGGGCGACTTTTCAACTGCGTCTGCAATGATTTGCTATTCTCGCCCTCCTTCCAGCCTGTCTATAGCTTTCCAGGCTATAGATGCCGGTAAATCTCGCTGTTGTGGCATTCTTTCTATTCAACACTTCCTTACACTGGCATACAAGTACTGTGTCTATTGTGGGCACACTACTTACTGGACTTCTTATTTGACGCTGTGGTTTTGCGCCTTATCACGTTCTGTAAGGCATGCTTCCTTATGTCTTCCCTGGCTGTATTGTACCCATGATACATCGTCGATCTGTCGTCCGTTACGGGAGAGCTACTAGCTTCCATCTGCAGCACTATTTCGCCAGTTTTTACTGTCCTTTTTCTTGTTTCTGCCTTGCTTCTATAATTTTTTGGACCAGCGCATTTTGACTTCGGTCTGTTCCTTAGTCAGTCCCTTAGATAGTATGATCATTCTCGTCCTACGTACAGCATTAATTATGTTAATAGCAGTTGTCTCCTTTCTGATGTGATGTGTTACTAAACGATCATATTTTGAATATATTGCAAATGCTTGAGGACTTGGTAGAAAATTACCTGAATCAGTTTAATGTACATTAATGGGCTCTGAAGACACCTAGTGTCTTAAGACTGTCGTCCTTTGGTATTAAGGCAAAGAAATGTAGAACGTAGCGTCCAAAACATCTTTTAGAAACCATCCTGCTTTCTCTTGGTAAGGATTGAGAAAACAAAGAAACTCAGGGTAGGTGCGCAGAAAATTCGAACCTATCTAGGCAGTGTTCGATTTGTTATAATTTACGATGGGGGGATCGTAAAACTAGTGGTTGCTGGTAAGTTTCAAGATACTACCTGTTTGGGTAGAAATACATAGATTCTATACCTGTTTGAGATGATATTCGATATCAACAACTGGGGATCAAATCCTCACGAACCGGGGATAATCCCCGGCATCCCCCATGGCAGATCGAACACTGTATCTAGCCTGCTCAGTTCTGATTTGAAGTCTGTGATCTTCTCCACCAAAGTTTATAACTTAGTATCTAACATATTTCGTTTGTGTTTCTAGGAAAATAGTATATTACGACGCTGGACAGAAAGAGCGTACATAAGTATTCTTATCGTCATAGTTTGACTGGTGGTGGTAAACTTGTATTTCATGTTTTTGGTACAGATGTTAAAAATAGACCAGGAACCTCGTCCATGTTGTTCTCTGCACTTACAGGGAGCTCGAAGAGCAGGAACTCAGTAATGGATTTTCGGGCTCAAAATATGTTTTACCAAATTACGTGCTTTGCCTATTTAGTAAAAATAATACAGAACGGAGATGATGGTTCCTGAAATTATACGGTACTGAAGAGACCAGTATCACCACAAAGATAAAGTAGTAAAAAAGGCCATAGGCGGTCTATTGTAGATAATGACAGTGACACAGAATAGGGTGATCTTTGTGTGTGTGTGTGTTAGTGTCTGAGGGGGATGGTGTGTGCGTGGGGATGTGTATGTATGTTTGTGTGTAATTTCGTGTTAGTGGTTTTGCTCCGATACCAGTAATGGAGACTAAAATAGACCACATTGACAGTGACTAAACCATGGTGCTTTTTCAAATGCGAATTATACAGTGTTTTGAGAAAGAATGGGGAGGGGAAATTCGCTTTAAACAAAACAGGAGTCGATTTTTGTAATAAATTTTCAACTCTATGTGGGCGGAGTTTGAGGCCACAACAAAATGGAAGCGGAAAGCATGGAAGAGTTGCCACAAACTTTTCTGTGCTTCTCTCCCCCCTCCTTCTCTCTTTTTTTAATTGAAAATCAACAATACCATTTGTATCAAGTTTATCCATCTTGGTCGAATCCCATGTACGGTCACCTTGACTGAAGTTTACCATAGTATTTAAATTTCCATTTGAGTCAGTCAATCTATTCAATACATATGTTGGTAATAGGCGAACATGACTCTACAGAAGACTAATTTCCTATAAGAGCAGCTGATCTTCTTCTTTCGTTACTAGAGAAAGAGGAGGGAGTTCGCATGGGGCATAAGGACAAAATCGAGTACTGGCGTTAACTTAAGGCGATTTAAGTAAGTGAATGAAGAAATTTGAAGATGAGAACGCGAAATGGAACAGTAATGCGAATTTTCCCGTGCTTTTGGTGTTCGTGTACCTTTTGGTCACTTGAACATTCCATATCTTTTAGATATTATTGCGTTATATAAATAACTTAAGTCGCTGAGTGGGTACATACATATTTCGCAGTGTTATCATTCCATAGATTCAAAAAATAACCACACTCAAAATTAATGTAGTTATACTGATAACATCCTGGAGAATTTTCTCCGTCATTCACATCCCTCGAGAATTTTCTCATTGTCGAATGGAGATTTATTTTGATATGCTCTTCTGTTAAAGGTGTGTGTTTTATTATTTTAAATTTTGTGACAAGTTACATTATATTAGAAGTAAAGATAGTTATTTTAGTGTCTGTTGAGAAGTCGCTGACCTCATTGTGCACTGGCAAACTAATTAATATAAAAGATCGACTGGACAGTTTGAAAATTGCAGTCTAAAAATATATTGGACCAAATATAGATCCTTGTGGAACACCACCAGAGCTTCGAAGTTCAACTAGTACTAATGAGAAAAAATGATCTCGTGATTAGTAGAAGACCCTTTCACACGCGAATTAACACTCGCCCAGAATGGAGAGACCCCTCCCCCTTCTGTTCCTAGCTTCGTGGAATGACCACTCTTTTCCCCCCTCCTCGTACTGTGCAAATTTCATTTTTGCTGTACTTGCGTAGCGTATAGGGAGTTTTCCCCTTCTACAAGTCACCTCATCTGACCGAGCTAACTAGCCCGCATCATTAGGACGGCGTAGCGTAAAGGTGCAACTCGCTAATTGGTTTAAAGAGCTTCACACATGAAGTCAGAGGTTGCAACCACACGCAGCTGGGGGGGGGGGATAGGGGAATCAGGCTCTGAAATTAAGTCAGTGATGTGCGAGTCTCCACGCCTATTTTTTCGTCCCTTTTTATTGCCTTTATATGTATTGCACTAAACTAGTGAGTATATACATAGGGAGTTAGAAACTGCATTAAGGTTGAAATAAAAGATGGTTCATATTTACTAATCTTTGGGTAAACCTGCTGCAACAGTTTTATCTTACTCATTGTGAATTTTCGTGAGTTTAGAAAGAGGCAAAAAGCAGGACATTGTGTACATTGTATTTTTCGCTAGTATGTGTCAATATATTCGTCTCTTGATAAGAGATGAAACAGCCAAACCTTTTGTATTCTTCACGAACAGTGATGTATTTATTCAACCGACTCGAGGGACTCAATAACGTTGAAGAAAATTACTTGTTGCTGGCTATATCACTTAATTCTAAAAATGTATTTTTCGTGGACATGCTTCTTCAGAATTAGACGTGAATGCCGTAGGGGCCAAGGCGAGTAAATAAGGTGGATGTTGCTGTTGGATGAATATGAACCCTTACTATTGAAGCCATTGTTCGATTTGTTATAAATAACGAAGGGGGTTACTAAACTAGTGGTTGCTGATAAGTTTCAATATAGTACCTGTTTCGGTAGAAATGCAAGGATTTTATCCCTGGTTGGAATAATATTAGGAATCAACAATCGGGGGGTGAAATCCTCACGCACCAGGGAATATCCCCGGCATCCCCCGACAAATTAAACACTATTTGCAGCTATCGCTGGATGGAACCGTTATGGTGGTACGTTATCCTGGTTGTAGAGGAATACCTTGAACTATCTTCGACGTTTGTTTTTGATAAAAACTTTGGTAAACTTTATTTTTATATGGGCCAGTCTAGTAACTTTTGACTTCGACCCGTCACGATTCGCCCATTTACAGCCAGTTAAAATCAACAGACATCCATGCCTCTGCTGGGACTCGAGCCCGGGACCTTCGAGTCGTTGGCCTAACGCCTTAGACCGCACGGCTACCCGGCCGGCCTCTTTGTTTTTGACGTCCTCACATAAACATTGTAGTAGCGCTTGGTAATTATTGTCGCTCAATGTCTCCATGTTCTGGTAATCTCTGTACATTCCACAAAATCAGCGTTATTAATCTTCGGTCATGGTTCATATGCAGTCTTGAACTTAAATGGGGAGATCTTTTTGTTTTCTTTACTTCTTACGTTGATTCAGCTGAAGTCGAAGTAATGAATCCAAGTCTCATCCATCTAAACAAATCAGACTTTGAACCCCTTATTACCGTACGGTGTTCAAAATATCTGATTGAAGATCCATTCACATTTGTTGTGAGATTAAGTTTTTGCGAATCTATCGACCGATCCTGCCATGAGCAAGTTTTCGGCCTAGCAGGATTAGTTCCTACTGTATTATTGTTGCAGATCTCTGCAAAATAACTATACCCACACACAAAATTTTGCAGAAGTTCGTATTGTTAAGATAATTCCCAGAGTGGTTACTCTGATACTCTCATCATGCTCGTCTTCACATCACACAACTGTCGGCCACATTTACATAAGCGCACTACCATTGATGTCCTTCAAACTCATTTATTTCTTCGCTGAATATTTCATGACCGCTGAAGAACCTGTTTTATTGCACGGCGAGGGGTTGTAATGTAACGCGTCTTGTACTTGAATGCATCTTGTAGTATTATTTGAAGGAGGAAGTGGTGGTGTATCATTGCGCTTGTATTAAATTCGTAAACAAATGCAGCGTTTCAGACGTGGTTCACGGCGTTTTCTTAAAATCAAAATTATAAAGAAAATATTTCACCTCTGGTTATACAAGGTACATATTTGCAAGACATTTCTGTCATAGTACTTTTTGTAGTTGACAAATTAATTTCGTAGTTCAAATCTTTGGAAGTAAAAGATTGCAACATTTAAAAAAATATTTTAACGTAATTGTAATTATGTTGTGGAGTCGTCATTGCTTAACCGGTAGGGCGTCTGACTATGAATCGGGCGACCGGCCCGGGTTCAAATCCCTATAAAATTGACTACCAGTGTGTTCTTGGTATTCCTGGTCACCTTGGGAGGTAAAGGCAGTTGAGCATAGGACTGACTACCCCACCTCAGCTCATGCCATAGGTGGGGAATATGTGAAGCGCTACCTCCACATCCCCTATGCGCCGTTTACGGCGCGTGCGCTTCGCACAGATGATAACTTAGTATTCATGTCGTTATTTTCTATTTTATCTTTCAAACTTAGTTATGTCTTATTTCATTACAAACTTATCTACAACAAATTCTCCATAGTTTTCTTTTACGCAAACAAATCGCTCTTCGTTTTCATTGGATTCTTTTGTTAGGAATTAATGGAAACATCACAACAAACATTGAAATGAGTTGTTCTTAAAGTTTTCCTTTGCGTATTTTCATCAAGACTCAAGCTTTTAAAAGACTTTGTTTTATTTTCTTCTTTCTGTTTTTTAGCATTGAATTCGTAACTTAAGCAAACTTCATTTCTCCTTTTCCAATTAACACAGTGTTGGTTCCAATTAAAATTTGAAGCAAGTTTCAAAATTAAAATGTAAATTCTTTATATAATTGATTTCTTTAGTACTGTATATTCCTAAACCTTTTAGCTCCTTTTTAAATAATTCAAGACAAATTAATTTTAGTGCGTCCGTACTCTTCATCATTTCTTTGGTTGACTTTTAGATTCCTATGTCTTGAAGACCTCGCTCCAACCCCTCTCCCCTGCTTTTAACATTTTTCAAAATATTTCTAAAACTCAGAGCGCTATCAAAAATATAAGCGCATAGCCGCACTAGAGCTTACAAATTACTATCAAATACAATGGACAGGGATCTCGAAATCTTGTCCATTTGGTGAGTGATACGTTTTCAAAGATGCCACGATGACGTCATTATTTAAATTGAAGTCTCAACACTCATCAATCGATAAGATTTCGAGATCACTGTTCATTGTATTTCATAGTAATTTGTAAGTTCTAGTGTGCTATGCGCTTACAATTTTTATGTTTACTTGTTAGTTTTTGAAATATTTTGAAAACGTTGAAAATGTGAGGGTTGGAGCGAGGAGTAGTCTTAAACAAAGCTGAAAATATATAGGCCGGAGGCTAAAGGACAGTTTTTATTTTCGATTTTCTTGATTTTGTTCAATGTATATTGTTCCCTGCGCCTTATCTCAAGATCAGAATCACCAGAACAAATAGAACAAATTATGAATACGATCTTACCTCACCAATTCGGACAAAAGCATTTTCATGGTTTGATTGTTATGGTAACACAATGATATATGTTATAAGAACATAATATTTGTAATTAGTAAACTAGCGAGAATATTTTTCACTTGGTTTGAATTTTATTCGTGGCCTTTAGGCATCTTAGGCTTAGGTCGTGGTAGGGAAAGGTAAAGGATTCGGGAAGGTGTCGACCTGTCTTGAAGGTGCCATCATCATTTGCCTGGTGTGACCGGGGAAAAATCTCAGTCAGGATGGTCGGCCACTGGGATCGAACCCACGACCTCCTGAATGCTACGCCAACGCTCTACCACTAAGCTACGATAGCTCGGTTCACCTGGTTTGAAGATCGGTGGATATCGTTAACAACTTCTGCATACAGCTTCACTAAAATTTATCATAATCCGTTTGATACTCGATCTAATTCAATAAACGTATCCTGCACAACTTCAGTTTCATCTAAGTGTAATTTCAATACGACATTTTGACCAATTCAATTTGGTTCTTTTGACTAAAATTTCTTTTTTCGGTGTAAAACTTTTTTTTCTTCTTTTATTGAACATAGTGATCCTCTGTGGAAGCAAAATGCTAGCTGGTGGTTTCTTTTGGAAAGAATAAATTCCACTGAAAATATTGGCGAGAAGGACAAGGCGGTAGAGTTTAGATTAGGTGAAGGAACGGGCGGGGAAGCAAGGGGGTGCTGTTGAAATGATATTTGATGGTAACTTTGGGAAAGAAATTGTTGTAAGTTATTTGTTGATGGCAACTTGGCGTGGGTCTCGTTAAACTTCAATCAAGCAGACGAAAAGTTTTCTCCCCTTACTCTTAAACGTTCTGTATCGTTGCTTTTTTCTTCTTTGGAGTTTTTCACTTTGTTGAGCGAAATTACTTTCTGTGGTGACTCGAAATTTCTTTCGTGTTGTCCCGTATTTTTTTTTCTTTACATCTTGTCACTGACATGTTTAAATAAGTTCAGAAGAAGAAGAAACTTAACAATAAAGCAAACAGTTTTAGCTTGGGAAAACGAAGTTAACATGTTAAAATACCTACGTAACATTTTAGTTCTCATCTCATTTCATAAAAATTGTTAACAGTTGTAGAATTCCCAGGAACTATAATTACAGAAAGCCAAATGCTTTTTTTTTTTCAACCCTATCCCATGTTTTTGACTCTCATAGTCTTCTTATGAAGGCCTCTATATAATCAGAAAATGAGTAATTGATTTCACATTTGAAATTACCTATATCGATTTTTTTAACAGTCTAATGACACTACAAATGCAGTTTTTTTTTCTCGACAGAATTGAATTTCATTTCAAGCCTCCAATTTTTGTAATTTTATTGCAGGCACTTCTTCTTATTATTATTCGCGCCACTAGAGGTCACCCTAGGTATACTTTAACCGTTCCATGCCTCAATTCTAGGTATATAAAACATCAGTATAAAAAACCCTTCGGGGTAAAGACAAGAGTGACGCAAGAATTCGACTCACAAAAGAAGTGATATCCATTTTACGAGTTACTTTCTTTGTGTCACTATGACGGACGTGTTTTCTTTGTAATAAATTTAGGAGATATTGTATCCTTCCGCCATAGTGACCCAAAGAAAGTAACTCGTAAAATGGATATTACTTCTTTTGTGAGTCGAATTCTTGCGTCACTCTTGTCTTTACCCCGAAGGGTTTTTTATACTGATATCACTTATTTTGTAAGGCTGCCTATTTTTTTAAAAAAAATGTGCATAGTCTTCATACAAAAGGCAGATTTTGGGCCGTATCTCGAAAGCTCCTATCAACAAAATAGGCTTCCATTTACTCCAACTTGTTGGGGCCCCCAATTGACCCTCTCAAAACCCCTGGTACGTACCACTTTGCGCTAAACGAAAAAGACAGACAGAATAACGGAGTACCTTTTCTATCATTTGTGAAAATTTTGTGATTAGGCTAAAAGGACCATAACTTTTGAATCCTTTGGCCGATTTTGACGTGTGATACACCATTTGAAAGGTATAGAAGCGTATAGATTACGATTCCGCAAGCTTTGGTCGCTTATATTGTCTTTGGTAAGTGCTATGAGTGGAGCAGCGGCGGATAGTGTTCTCTGTACGGGCTCGTATTTAAAAAGTGGCACGTGTCACTATGGCGGAAGGATAAAAGATCGATTTTGCTCCATATTTCGAAAACCATAACTCCTATCAAAAATCTAAGCTTGGATTTATCCCCATTACCATGGGGGCCCGGCAGGACCCCTAAAACCCCCCGGTACCACCCATTTGGGGCTAAAACAAAAAAAAAAAAAACGCACAGAATGACGGACATACCTTTCTATCATTTGTGAAAATTTTGTGATTCGGTTAAAAAAGTCGTAACTTTTGAACCGTTCCACCGATTTTAACGTATGATACACCGTTTGAAACGTATTGAAGCGTAGAATAAGATCCAGTAAGTTTCGGCCGCCTATATGGTCTGGGGTCAGTACTATCCTAAAAAAATGTGAAATTTTGATATTTTTTCAAAGCGCCCAAGGAGATCCTACCGACCCACTTTTTTTTCCTATGTCTTGGTATTGGAAAGAGCTTTCAAATGTAAGTTCAAGCATCAAAATCGGACTTATACTTCGGTATATCCGAAACTAACTGTATACTATCTGAGTGCCGTTAACTGTGTCCTTTGCCAGCGTCACTCGAAGAACTTCCGTTCTTCATAAAACATTACAGAGCAGTCTTTGGGTATCATATTCTATAGTTACAGATGGGAAGTCATACTTTCCATAGATTCATATGTCATGTGTTACAACTCCATACTACAATTGCATCTACTTAGGATATATTTTATATCATCAATCTCAGCTAATCTAAAGCACGAGTCATTCATAAAGCACACTGTCTTGACTTATCGTGGAAAAACAAAGGTTTCTTTACAGCTTATGTAAGACATTCGTTTTGGAACTACCAGGTGCGTAAATATGAAACCGGAATTTATGTACAGAAAAGAGACAGTGATTGGATGACAATGCTGAGAACTATTTTATTCGAATTATTGGCCATCGCTAGCGATACATTTCTGCCATCGTTCCAGCGATGTGTGGATGCCAGACCAACAAAACTTTGCCTCTGGTGCTGCAAACCAGTCATTAAACCATTTTCGTATGATGTGAAGCGCTGGTCAGCAAGTGCGTGTCTCATGGATGCAAATAAGTGAAAATCGGAAGGCGCCAAGTCTGGTGAGTAAGCTGCATGCGGAAGGATTTCCCAGCCAAACGTCGTAATCGTTTTCTTTGTGGGAGGGTGCATCATTGTGAAGCACAATCACTTTATGTTGTCTTTGGTCATACTCTGGTCGTTTTTCATGCAAAGCTTGATGCAAATCGATCATTTGTTGTCGGTAAAGTTGGGTATTAACGGTTTCGCCAGGTTTCAGCAGTTCACAATAGATGATCCCTTCTGATACCACCAAACACAAAGCATTGTCTTCCGTTCATAGCGATTTGGTCTTGCAGTCGATGTCGCCGGTTCTCCTGGAGTTACCCATCAGCTTTTACGCGTAGGATTCTCGAAATAGATCCACTTTTCGTCACCAGTCACAATTTGATGGAGAAATGATTTCCTTTTGTACCTGGTGAGGAGAATTTCGCAAGTGGTTTTTCGGTTTTCCTACTGTCGTTCAGTCAATGCATGTGGAACCCATTTTCCCACCTTCTGAATCTTGCCCATGGCTTTTAAACGTATGGAAACTGCTTCTCGTGTCACATTTAATTGATCCGCGAGTTGTTGCGTTTGAGAGCCATCCTCATCCAACAAAGCTTGCATTTTGCTGTTTGCAAACTTTTTCTGTGGTCTTCCACGTTCTTAGTTTCTCACCTCAAAATCGCAACTTTTAATTTTGTAAACCACGCATAGTACTGACTTACCAAGAGCATAAATCACCGTAAGCTTCGACAAGCATGCGATGCAATTCTGTAGCAGTTTTCTTGAAATGGTAACAAAAAGTCAATGCTGTCCGCACATCGTAGTTTGTAGGTAGAAATTGCGCCATGTTCAACGCTATTAAACACTACACTATGACATGAAATTTGTCTGGTTGTGAGTTGCAAATCGCAGTCAAAACAAGCAAGTGGCGCCAAGGACGCAGTTTTACGCTAACCCCAGTGACAGCTAACGCCGTCTATGCACATATTCCGGTTTCATGTTTACACACCTGGTACAATTGGGGCATTACTTCTGCAGTGTACATCATGACGTCACATGAAGCCAAATTTACGGTGCAGTGGCAGTCATTTATGTTGCCATAAGAGACACCCTATACCGAATTGAATTTTAGTCCCATTAGGCAAGTATGGCTCAGGCCGTATGGATGATGATGATGAATTGGTGGAATGAAGAAAGTGGGAGGAAACTGGAGTACCCCCCAAAAAAACACGCACACGGTGTTTGTCCACCACAAAGCCCACATGGTATGAACAGGGGTCGATCCGACGACCCCTAGCACCAGAGATAAGCGCTCTACCAACTGAGCCACCGTGGCCCTCTCACCTTATACCAGGTTCCGTGCGTCAGCCAGTAACCTTTTGGAAACTCGGTTTTCTGTCGTGTGACTACAGTGTACAGCACAACACATCTGGAACATTTTTCAAACATTTTACAATTTTCAATTCGGTGCGAAACAGTTGTTTTTTCGAACAACGATGACTATTGTGGAGGGTTCATCTGACATCCGCGTTCCTCATTAATAACTTTCTCTTCCCACAAGAAAGAATGAGAAGGTAGTACTCGGTATAGAGTGCCTCTAAATATGAGGCCAGGCAGTGTGGTGGAAATGCCTCGTCCCTTCGGTCTCTTGGCTTCACTCCCCTCGCCCACTTAAATCAGTCTTAAACGCCTTTTATTCTGTTCTTTTCTCTATGGTACAATCCCCGTAAGTAGAAAGGTTAAGTTCCTTAAAGTTAGGTCAGTTTACTTGAAAGACCTCGTTATACAAAGACTTTTGAATAAGCACGTAAGTTGAGAGCTTCGACTGAGTTACACATCGCTGAAATGGATGATACAAAACACCCATCGTCAACGATCTATTATTAGGAATGTTCTGAATTTCAAAGATATTAATCTCATAGAGTATAATATTTTGTTCTTAAGGTCTTGAGAGACGAATTGAAGGCTGCATAGATGATTCCTGTCCGTCGGAAAAATTGAAATTCAGATGGTTGAGGTGCCGTTCCAGAGAGCTTGGCGAGACGAGTTCAAAACTGCATATATCGTGTCTGTGTCTCAATCCGTCCGTTCTCAAATTTCAACTCAGGAACTACTAGATCTGCGAAGGTTATTGAGGTGTCCGTTCGAGAGATCTTTTTCGAAACTTCTTCAACGACACACAAATCATCCAAATTGGATGCTCGCTGCTGAAACCAAGTGCTACCGCATGTGCACCGTCCCCCAGACTGAGCTGCTCCTCACATGACATCGTATCGGTTGTTTAGGATGGAATCTAGAAATTTTTAAAACTCTGGAAGAAATTCTCTAATTTAGAAGCCTCTTACGTAAAGATACAGGCTGTTTGGACTTAGTAAGCATTGTTCCTGAATGCTTATTTACTTCCTTTTTTGAAGTTTGTTTTTTAAAAAAATCTCTAAATTCGACCTGCGTGTACGTTACTTTTTCTGTTCGTCTGGGCATAATTTAAGGACGGATACGCAGATTTTTTGTGAAACTCCGTGCACTTTTTCGCAGTGATTCTGTACCCTTTAAAATAAATGAAGAAAGTAGGAAAGCCCACATTTAAACACGTATGCAGTGTGTCCTTGAAATAATGGTGCAAACTTATGTAGGTGGTTATTGACACCAAAAAGAAAAAATGTTCCTTTGAAAAAATCAAAATTATCCGTAGTTTCGGAACTATAGGAGCCGAAAGTTACGACGACTTCGTTACTAATGACATCATATCTCGAAAAGTAATGACGTAAGCCATGTCGGCTTAGCATATCACAATCGAAGTAAAACCCAAAACACTATTTAATCCATACCTGCAATTGGCGAATGCAGCTCTATGCTTGCCCTATTTAACATTTAGTTTTGACAACAAAATTCATACAATGCGAAGCCTGTCTATGCCGTACTCTCTCAAGGATAAACATTGCTTATGTGAATGTATCGGCTACTACTTCAACTGATTGTTAATCCACCACCACTTAAATTATTACTTGTCGAGATATGACGTCATTTGTGACGATGCCTCGATAAATTTGAACACCTATAGTTTCGAAACTATCCATAAATTTTAATTACTTCAAAGAAATCTTTTTTAAATTTTGATGTTAAGAACCCCTCCCGCAGTTGGCGCCATTGTGTTAGGGACACGCCTGAGGAATAGGCAACCTGGCTAGCACAATATTATTGCAGTATTGCTCACTTTCAAGGTGATTCTGTGAAATAATTATTGACACATTTAAACCCAAATAAATCTTTAGGGTAAAACTTAAGACGGATTCGACAACAACGTATTGAATGTGAAGAAAGGTTTTAGCGTCAAGTTGAAGTAAATAGTGACAATCCAAGTGGGATATTCAGTTTTACAGAAGGGTAAACATGCCATGCGGAAAAATTCTGGTGTCACCAGTTGAAAAGTGGCTAAGTAAGTCGCTGGACTTAAATCTGAAGTCAGCTTCTCGCTACCGAGTATCATTGAGACGCTACTTTTCATTACAGATTGAGTTCACACAGTTATAAATATCGTGAGGCAAAGCTGTCGGCTCACCAAATTGCAAAGACCGTGTAAATGCAGGACGCTGTTAGCCTGAAGTCAGTTTCTCTATATCGATTTTCGTGCGTTACAGGCTGAGTGCAAACATACCATAAGATACGGTTGTATGTACCAGATTACGAATAAAACGATTTAATCAAGGTCTCTGAACTAAAATCTGAAGTCAGTTTGTACCTGCATAGCATGCAAGCTTATGATACGCTTAATTTTCGCTCGTGTAGTTACGATTGATGTAACAAAGCTTTGAAATTAACTGTACTAAGATGACTTGATATAGCAAGCTTGTCAGGTGTCAGTTAGTAAGTATGATTCAAACTTGATTTAAGCTAGAAGACTTGCCATGACAAGATTTATGCTTGACATGTTAAGCTTGCAAAAACTTTGAATCGAACTTACTCTGCTATTGAGGTCAACCAGATCACCTAAACCTGGTCACCTTTGCTGACGCGGCCTGGCCAGAACATGGGTGACCTGGTCCAAAACTAGACCCGAATGACCCGGTCCGAAACTTGACCTAAATGACTCGGCACCCGGTCTTAACCGAAATTCTTAGAATGAGAACTCGGAGACCAGATGATCGAATCGACCCGGTGACCGGCCTTGGTCCTGTGATTTGAATTAATATTGTAATCTGTGAGATTCCTAAAGAAGGGACCTTATGTACGGGAACTTCATTTTTAGAGTTTTAAAAGATTTTAATGCTTTTATCCTATTTAATACTTCGAACGCAAAATTATTTCAGAATGGTCTTTCGGAGGGGTATTTGCACACGTTCTGCGGCATTTTTGTTCCTTCCAAGGATTTTACTATCGTGAGAAACTTTTAGGCGGTGTATTTTTTGTACTCCGGGGAGTAATATAGCCTTGCTCCTGGTCACCGCAGGTAGACATTCTGTTCAGACGCAAGTGTATACGAAAGTACAAGAAGTTATTAACTAAAAACGTTAGAGGATTCTCGAAGTCTGCAAGACAGACTCCAAGGGCCCGCAGAGCAACCTAGTCAACTTAGGCTACTTTCGTCCTTTTGAATGACTTAAATATTTTGTTTGATACTACTTAAGTAAATTATGTTTCTTGGAGCCGGCCGCCCCACACCAAACAGGCACTCAGGAAACCCACCGCGATTTGAAGGGTCAGTAGTACGTTTTACCGAAATTTCCAAAGAAGAATTTTAGAGCTTTATTGTGGTTTATGGTAAGGTGTGGATAATTAAATTTGGCTAGGGTTATGGGTGACAAAGAGGGCTCCTTTTCCCCGTAGACATCTTAAAAACACATGTGGTCCTTTTTGTATTATTTAATCGTTCCCATCTGATCCGTATAAATTATTTGATGTCTAGAATTTTCGAAGTTTGCAAGATAATAAGCCAAGCTATTCGTATTTTAAACTTGTGTAGTGCATTATTAGAATACATTTTTTTTTAAATTTTTCTTTACGTTAATTCGCCGTATTCCATCCACTCATATTGCTCAACTACGAACATAAACAACACACGCACACGAACACTTTTGCATTGGTTTCCTGTAATGACAAAATAATGCTGATGAAACCGTCACCTTCAATGAATGTGTACATACGAAACGTTTATTTAATAACCCAATCCCGGATGAATCTACCGACACAAATCACTTGATGCGGATTCATTGTAGGTCACTAATATTGTCTGTCGACGTTGCAAATATGACTGAGGCTTGTGTGGTTTTCAGCCAATCATTTTTCATGCTTCGTTGAATTCATTTGTGTATGAAAAAGAAGCTTTTATGTTGACAGTTCAAATATTGTAAGCAGTGATCTGTGTTCGTGGATGGAAACTCGTTTGTCTCCATGCGGACATATTTCAGCGTTTGTGGCTGTTTCCGTATTGTGGATTTCGTTATTGTATTTTTTTTTTTAAATCGTCACTGAATTGACGGGACACGGGGGTATTTCGTAATTCTTTTGTTTCATAGAGGATAAATGGAGTATAGTTACAAAACACTGTGCTTGAATTACGCAGCACTAATAATTTATTACTACTTACATCGTTAGGTTAGTTTGTGTAGTTAGCTTAGGCTACGTGAAGACGAACATTTATACAGAATGCAAAAAATGACCCTTTGTCATGTTCTAGCCTTCTTAATAGTCAACATGCCTTCCAGTTCAGTATGTCTATTTATTACCATAGGACACCCACAGATACTAAAGTAAATCCTACTTCAGCGTATTTGTATAGCACATACTTTTCATAGACACCAGTTGTTCCATACTGACATTCCTGTGTAGAAATCATAGTAAATGATGATTCTATACAATGTCACTATAATTTTACATTTTTCGCCGTATTCGTTCATTATTTTCCCAACGCAGAACTCCATAATTCAATATAATAATGTCCCTTACTACACACACACGAGACGACTACATTTTTGATTCCTTCCGTAAACATAGTACAATAGTTTATCAATTGCAGTTGAAGTCTGGTATGCTAACTCGCATATCACAGAATACTCGCCAAGTTCCATTTCCCGTCATTCTTTTGACCCTTCATTTTACTTGCAACGATTCTCTGGAACCAAACAGTTCGTAAGGTCGTTTTGTATAGGTCCATTGGAGTTGCAAAAGAATGCTGGTTTTCCTTTATATGCATCCCATACGTTCCCGTTTCCCAGGAACAGAACCGTACCTTTTTGATTCCCATAACGTCTTCGAATCATATGGCCCAGCGATTTCCAGAAATGCCATAAAAGCAGGCTATGCAATCCAACAACAATCACTTACCTGCTGGCGTTACAGCCCGGTGTGAGTCTTAAGGCTAATTCACACATACAGTGCCCTGCTCATGCCATTCCCCTACCATGCTTCGTTCGTGCCATGGCCGCGACCATTCACACATAGGGTGCCGTTCCCATACCGTGCTGTATTTACTTGCTTCATTATTATTTTTTAACAATATTATTATTGAATAAATATATTTAAAAAAATATTTATTATTGAAAAATAATAATAAATGAAGCAAGTAAATGAAAATACTGATCTTCATTAACGTGAGCATTATAACCAGTCCAGGATAGGGCGGGGGAGATATTATTGGGTGGTAGTCGGTCGGGTACTAGTTTGTAGGTAGGTCTACCATCCCAGCATTTGCCTGGTGTGACAGGAAAACCAATGGAAAACAGTGTGGGCGGTCTCTGAGGTCCTTCCTAGGACCCTTCGATTGTTAAACTGACACTACTAACTGAGCTACGGTCGCTCGGTATAACTTCCACTACAGCCGTTACTGTTCAGTTTTTTGCCGATATCGGCCCAAATATTATCTTTCACAGGATTATTATCATAGTCTTTGTGTTGTGAGCTATATAAGCATTCGTGCTCTTGCACCAACGTTATCAATTGCTCTTTATCCGTGTTCGATTTGTTATAAATTACGAATTACGGGGATCCTGCAACTAATGGTTGCTGGTAACTTTTGAACCTACTAACTGTTGGGATAGAACTACAAAGATTTTATCCCTGGTTGGGATAATATATAGGTTCAACAACCGGGGATGAAATCCTCTGGCACCAGAAAAAATCCCCGGAATTCTCTCTGGCAAATCAAACACTACTCTTTATTCATTTTCGACGCAGCCTTGCTCAACAACGAACAGCCACAGACTGGAGATTTCGTTTCTGGTCAATTTCGTATCGCTTCGTGTATTCCGAGGAAAAGCGAAGGATCGCGGCCGACAAGTCGCGACCAGGATGGTTTCTCTTCAAGACCGCACTGTCGAGGCATGGCAGGGGCACGGCATTGTATGTGTGAATTCAAAAAGACAACTCAATGCATTTTCAATGTCAGTCTGAAAAGAAACTTCATGGACCACGACACTGTTTGTGTGAACAAGCCTTTAGCCTCCACGGCTTTTTCTTAGTTTTTTATGTCCGTCCCTTCACCTTCATCCTTTTCAGGTCTTGTAATGCCGTCACCTATCCATCTTTATTTGGGCATTGATCTTCTATCTTCCTTCCAGTATCATCTTCAATACTTGACCATCATTCATTAATGTTAAATTTTCAAGCCATTGTATTCGTCTAGGTTTCACGTATTGTACTGTATCTTTGTTTTCAATGTACTATCTATTTCATCATCGTATATTGTCTGTCCTCTATTGTCCATCTTCCAATTCCGTAAATTTTCCATAGCAATTTCCTTTCTGACCTTCTTAACATGATTATTCTCTCTCGCTCTGTTAAGTGTCCGTATCTCTGCTCCATAAGTAAGCATTGTTTTTATTAACGTGTGGTAAATCTCAACTTTAGTTCTAGATATTGGGTTAATCCTGAGCATCTGCTTGTATGTCAAAATATTTCTTATTTGTAATGATTCGTGTATACAAATTTCTCGTTTATTTCCACAATCAATTACGTTTCCTAAATATCTAAAAAAAAAAATTGTCCCCTACTAAGTTTTTGGTTGTCTTCTCTCTTCTACGTGTGACATGGCCATATATTTTTAGTCTTTTGTTCATTTACTCCCAGTCCCATTTTTGTTAGCTGTTTCCTCTGACGCTTTTATATACTTCCATTATTCTCGTTTTAGATCTAGTCACTGTTATTACATCATCCGCATATGCGCAGATTTGACTGGATTGGATTAAAATTGTTCCTCTTTGGTTGATTCTCGTAACTTCACTATGTAAGTGCTACTATGAACAATGTGGATAATATGTCGCAACTAGGTGTTTTCTGTTTTCGTTGTCGAGTGCTTGTTCGAGTAGGCAGATATAATTCATGTTCAGAGTACTTTTCCATGTTTGTTTGATTGCGAAAAGTTGGTCGATGGTGCTTCAATTATGGTGGAATTCACACTGGTATTCATCACCTATTATATTGTGATATTTTCTTTAATTTATTCGAAAATATTTTGTAAGTCACATTAAATGGACTGATAATGATATCTCTGTAATTTTTGCATTCCCTTTTTTCCTTTTTCAATATCTCATATATTCCAGCTCTCTGGCATTTGATTATCAACCGAACTTATTTATACGTATATTGAATATACTGTTGCTTTCCCACCATATTTTATTAAGCTAGTTCTGATTTTATCTCCATCTGGTGCCCTATTATACCTTTGTTTACATTAACCTCTATTTCCTGTCGTGTGGGTAATTATGCACATTAACTTTGTTTCTTTCTGCACTCCATTTCCACCAAAAATGCAAGAAAAGTGTACGTGATTTATATACACTTCCATACTTTAGTCATAGTTGACAATACTTGATACATAATATATTATATAGCTCATTCAAAATGAAATTAATTTGCGCGCTGCTATCAGCGGTAAGATAAGATAAAATTAGTTTTATTGGCGGTAACAGCAACTATCAGCGGTATTATTGCTATTGTCAATCGCTTTGGTACAGTATTTTTTTTTAGTTTTCCATCCGTGATGAATGGAGACTAATGTCGAAGTGGGTTTTCAACGCGCGTGACCTTTTTTCTTGCTTCGAAACAGCCCTCTATTGATTTGAGGTTTCCAAAGAGCACGATTCATGTTATCTGCATGTCTCCCTCTCTCATTATTATCAGTGCGTTTTCTCCTTATGAAAGAGGGAGGCGTTTGCTCATTGTATGGACGAGGTGTGAGGTGAAGATGTAGTAATAGCGTTCAAAAAATATGAAATTTTGAGCTTTTCTCCTCATTGCATTGAATGCGTCTGCTTGTTCTGGATAGACATACTACATCCCCTTGACAGATGTTTTATACCTTCGTATCCTATGAGTGTGGGAACGCTTAGTGTGAAATAAGTGGGGAAGGGCCTAAGGGAGAGAGAGTGCTTTATTTAACGCTTTTGTGTGTATGAGTGCATATGTGTTGTTGTTGTTGTGCAGTGCGTTCATCTCCACACCCTTCGTCACCGCCCCTGTTCGATGCCATCACACCAACGTATAATGTTCATTCTCTCTCTCGCATTCTCTCTATCTCTTTTTGCATGGAAGCGTCGGATTCGTTTCATTAGGCATCTCTCACATCATAAATCACCGAGTGCTCACTTTTAATTACACGTCAGGACACTGACGGTACTTGGGAGTTGGGACGATCTAGTGAGTGCTTCGGTCGTATTCTATGGTGAAGTAGGAGCTGATGTATCTGACATGTACTTCTCCCTTGCAGAATACTCTTAAATTGTTTAAAAAATAAAAATAAAAGCATATAGTAGGTTGCTGGTAATTATTTTACGGAAAACAAAAAAGTAAAGAATCATGGTCTGAATTAGAACTTTGAAAGGTTTGTCGAGTGTTGTGTTAATCTCACCATGTGGCGATCAATATATTATTTAAGTTGAGGATTTGAAAGTAAATTAATTTGCACTATCGTTAGTTGAATATTAAAAACTAAATTCATGACGTTAATTAGGGGAGCTGGAGAGGCTATTATTTTCCCTTTAGACATTTTTTTTATATCAATCAAGCAAAACATACCGTACTATTTGTATAGTGTAATAACTGTACTTTAATGCATTTCGAAGTAATCCTAAAATCAAAGATCGAGAGCAATTTAAACTGAACGAGATACCCTTTTAGACTTCAGCAACAAGTGCTGTGAAGTCTTACGCGTCCGCTCCGCCCGTCTGTCATCAACTTTCAACTCAGGAACCACTAGGGCTAGGGCGGTAGTTGAGGTGTCGTTGGAAAGGTCTGCGAGACTAGCTCAAATCCGTATGCAGGATACATATTGCAATGGCGGGGCTAGAGATAGGGGGCAATTTATAACTGTGGAACTATTAAGGATAGGAAGTGCTTGAAGTGTCGTTGGAAAGGTCTCGACAAGACGATTTCAAACCTGTATCATTCCTCCTGATCGCAGGGGAGGTGTCTGAGATAAGATGGTAATTTTCATCTCAGGAACTACTAGGACTAGAAAAGTGGTTGGGGTGTCGTTGGGAAGGTCTGACCGTAACTTTTCCAGCGGAACATTGATCATATAAATAAAATGCTCGTTGCTGAAGCCTGGTGGTAGCTAATATGCACAGTCCCCCGATTGGGCTCCGCCTCACTTGGGCTTGTTTTTTGTAACATTTTCACTGTAGTACATTCATACATTGATGATAATCTCAATAGATATTAAAAATTTCAATTTTTGCCGTGCATTTCTGTAGTCAAAGACAAGAAGAGATGAAGTTTGATATCACTAACAATCATAATGAAGTTTCATTTCGGAATAGTCTGACCGCAAACTAGAAAGTTTGAGGAACTAAAATTCTTATATGGACCAGGAATAAAACCGAAATTAAGCTATGTATTTGGGGACGTTCAATGAATGATTTGCGTAATTGATTATGAAAGTTTAAACTTGATTTTACATTTGTTCCTAACATACATACTTCAGTATTCATCGGTTATACTTTAGATACTTCCCCTAAAGATCGATTAGTTTAAATGAAGTAAATACGATCATTTTTCTTTATATTATAGGCGACTACCTTAGTGAATAACTATCTTTCGATGCTGCAACCAACTTTGTGTTAAATGTTCCCTTTTTCGTTGTGTATATTTTCCTTTGTGTTTTATTCCCGTCACTGTTTTCCTCACTAGCGAGATAGAGAACTTTTTCTTTCTTCGCGGTAGATATGTGCGTCCCACGGGACCTCTTTTACAAGGTTTCGTTCATGCATACTGAGTCCCTTTTTGGTGAATGAGAGAGCATCACTCTCCTGCGCGACATTGTTGTAAAAGACGATAAAAAAGGGGAAAGGTTGCTCGCTTGGTCCACTTGTACTTAACGTTGTATCTCACACAATGCGCGTACATCACAATGAAATCCGCAAACGAAAAGGAAGGAACGCAACCAACCGTTTCTTCCTTGTAAAAGGAAGTATACGCAGGACACTCGAGTCTTCCTGGTGGACGGAGAATAGCTATTACATTTGTTGGTTGGGGCTGTTGCGAGGACATAAGCTTGAAACATTTCACAGTCAGCAACTTTAGTATGAGAAGGAAGCTCAAAGTTCGGCAGAGTGTAAATAAATAGAACTTGTGTTAACTGTTGGAAGATGAATAACAGAAACAATTTCGTCATTTTTTTAGGGAGACAGGTTCACAGTTGTTACCTAGCAGCAAGTTTAGAACGCTGCCCGTATTTATGTTTCTGCGTTGTTAGTTTGTTCTCAAAATGTAAGGAATTTAACAAAGTTGCGTGTATTATTGTGTAACAGCAGGATTTCTTTTTGACTCTCGCTGTTTTCAATTTGTGGTTTGCTGATGTGACATGTTTCCCCAACAACTTTATCAAAAGAATCTAGTTAAAATACTTCACTTTGTTTGGTAAACTGAAGTGATGTAGTTATTCGCGCCAATCAATGAAGACACGAATATAAACGTGACCAGGTTGCGAAATCGCGTGAATCATGTGGATTACATCCCACTGAAGATTTAGGTGGTCAGTAATTCCCTCACTAAGCTTCCTAGAAGGTATTATTTTAGTACCCTTGTTATCCTAATCCTAATTTTTGTATGTGTTTATGTATGTCAACAATTAATTCACGTATTTCAGTAAAATAATGGAGAGACATACACACTGCATTTTGTCAACTTCCCAAGCCCATTGATGTAAATTACATACTTCTTTCCCATTTTCGTGGCAAAATAACATACGTTAATCTCTCAAGAAACAAATGTTCCTTTCTCTGACAGCTTCCGCGTTGCATCACATATCTTACGAATTTGGTCATCATTGCATAGTAACAGCTTATACTACAACATGGCTTGCACCGTCTCCATCAAAATCCTGGGCTATAGAAGACACTGTATTTGCCTTTCTCTTTGTGTTGTGATGTAAGAATTCGCATCACTATCATTACGATAAATATTCACGAAGTTTACAGGTTTAGAACTTAGAGGTCCGTCTTTGGTTAAACAATGGTGTTGCTTGTGACGATTGCATTTGCTTTGTGAGACACTATTATCAGAATATCGCGATACAAAAAATTGTTATCTTGACAAATACCCGATACTTTAAGAATATGGATCTGTATCGAAGTACTCGATACTTTTAAGCGGTATCGAGTATCGGGATAAACGGTACTTTTTTACGATACTTCCTGAACAAGTCAGGCCAGTTAAGTATGGTCCAAGAACAGCACGTGAAATATAGGTGTCAGTCGTTAGTTAATGTTGTGAATTGTGCTCAACATCGATAGAAATGTCTTTTGTACCACCAAATTGGTGAAGTATCGAGATACTTTTGAGAAGTATCGGTATCTAGATACTTTTTTCTTGAAGTATAAGTATCTTTTATCAGATACTTTCAGATTGTATCTTTCCCATGTCTGATTCTCAGTCCGGATAATAAAAGGTGTATCTGTACATTCAGGCTTAAGACTTAGGCTTGAAATTATAGCAAATGTTTAACACAATTTGCATAGTATTTGACTGTCTTGTTACTTTCTTATTTGCGTTAACTTTTGCATACTGAACTTCAGTATGCTAAGTTTCATCTTTGAGTTGAGTTCAATTTATGTATAGCCTTTTAAACATGTATGGCTCAGGCCGTTTCATTTCTTTTTGTAAGCAGTAAATTCACAGCCGGGTTTTCTCCTGATAAGGCCAATCGTATAGTTGGCATGTATAGGCAACTGTGTTTAGCCAGGGATTTTCTTTCGATGCTTGAAGGACAAACTCAAGTTTTCCGAACTGCAACGGTTAGTTACGAAAAGTAATTAATC
>JAGDQP010018240.1:0-36965 GCA_022664845.1 Lepisma saccharinum
TACTCCGTGGTGGTGTAGTGCTGCAGGGAGATTTTGGTTAAGATAAAGGAGGCGCATCCTCTCAAAAGCACTGAAGTTGGGGGCGAGCCCCGACTCCCAGCGAAACTTCGAAATCTACCTCAGCCTGTAGGCCTACCGAAAGGGATTTTTATATTTGATTTTCAGACTTTTGGCACAAGCTAGAAAACCCTTCGGTCTTCATGTTTATCTGAATATCTCATTTTCAGGAGAAAGTGACATATCTTTTTATGCCTTGGGGTATTATATATAACAAAGAAAAATGAATATACTGAACTCACCCTCCTGAGTCGATTCAGCAAGGTTTCATTTGGCGCAAACGCACTTATTAAACATGTAACAATGCAGTATATACCAAATATATATTAGTTAAAGCCATACGTTATTTCTTTATGGAATATTTTACATTTCCTGAAAAATTAATAAAAATTGACTTGTCTGGAACTTACACCGGCAACTTCAATATAGAATAACTATATAAGACTTAATGAGTAAATATAAACTTCTTTTAACTACTTATATTTCTTGTGATATATATGTATGACAAACATCCTGTGAGCAATTTGTCGTCGGTTCCCGGCGAACACTGACAAACCGCCGCTGTGTCGGATATCCGCCAGAGAATAGCTGCAAATAGCTGCTAGCCGTCTAGCGGAGCGTCAGACGGGCCGACGACAGCCCACCATCGTTACCGTCCATAAAATTTATTTTATCTAATCATAACAGCCAACCAGCAGGTGACGGTGGCATTTGAAGGCTCTACGAGTGTTGACGCTAAAATACCTTCTTGAAGCAGTGATGCAGTATTAGTCCATTTCCTCTACGGAGCCTAAGGCGACCCGCCATTATTTTCCTCATGGGGATGTTTGAAATTCCAAGTATATAAAACGTTTTTCTTTAAATTGCCAAAACTCAATAACATTTACACGAAACGATAAAAAAAAACGCTTGTGTTTTCTAAAATTAACAATAATATTTTCAATTTTGTAGGATACTATGGGTTTTTATTATTAGTGCAAGTTTATGTTGCTCAACACTGTTAATTCATCAAAACTGGAAGAAGTATCAGGAGAATCCCACAGTTGTTACAATTGAGAGAGACTACTTAGAATGGGAAGTCACTATACCAGCATATATTTTCTGCTCGGAAGATATTGTAGAAGATCGCACAATGAAACGCTATATTAAAAGGTATATTTCATGTTAGTAAATATTCAATCACTGTGTATTTGTCTGGTATAATGGTTATAGAACCGAGCTTAAGTAACCTAAAAAATGAACTAGTTGATGCTAAAATTGTCACTTCTTGAGGTCATAAAAAATACGTGATACATGCATTTGTATTACAAGTAAGAAAATATTATAGGTTAATGTAATAAAAATTCAGTTATGTTTTGCAATTCACAATAACAAGAACTAACAATCATTCTCCAAATCTAAATACATGAACTTAAGGTATTTTGATTAACATTGTACATCTGAATAAGTTATGAGATATTTCACTAAGGCTACTTAAATTTTTAGTTCTATTTATTAAGGAATTCTTTTATTATTAATCGTAAAACATGGTTAACAGTTAGATTTAATATACTATTAATTTTCTACAAAATATTTACCGAAATATAGGAACTGGAGGAAGCCTATTTAGAAAAATAAATATTGTATCCAGGTCAACAAGGATCATAATTTCAAAACCGTATGAATATAAATTTTAATTCAGTCTTCTTAGTTGCAAGTATTAAATGTTCCTGGCAAGGATACTGATGGTCACACTTCTGCAGAATTTTTGAAATATTTTAGAAACATAACAAAACAAAGCATGTAACATGTTGCGTTTTCAAGTTATCATTTTCAGGTAAAAGTTTCGTTTAATATTTCATTTTGTGTATCTTCCCCGCAAAGTTCCTTTTGTAAAGAGTTAAATTTTCGAAATAAATAAAATATGGTATAACAATACAAGAAGAACTGCATATACCAGATTATTCTTTATACCATTCTAGTCTTTTGTTGTCGATGTCTATACTATGTAGGTAATGTTAATGTTATATCTACTACTATCTTCCATACACTGTTAATTATTAGTAGGAGTTTGGAATAAGAACGTGTATTAGACAGTTTCGAAAGAAATGAGTTTCCGAATTTCAAAAGTTAATACCAAAAATGTTGCCTTATGATAACAAAACAAAGCTCCACAAGTGATGTAAAGACAATTTTTCATCGAAGCGCAATTGATTTAGCCCTTAGACGACGGCCAGAAAACGCATGAAAATCGTAGACTTTCACTTTTACGGCTCTGGTCACCGTCATAATTATTACAGGATCATAAGTAATACCTCATTATATAGTTTATGTACCCATAGATTCTAAGGAGATAATATTTGTTCCCATTGTACTCAATCTGTAAAAGACAAAGACGAAGTTTAACCTGAGCCTCAGATGCCAAAATGCCATAAATATAATTCAACAACGACAAAGAATGCTGGACAATTAAAAAACTTTTTTTTTAAGAAATCGTGGGACGGTGGCAGCACTGGCAGTTATCGTCCCTAGACAGAAATTCGCCAAATAGTACCTTAGGCGCGCATGTTAAACATATTCGAAAATCACAAAGACAGGTGTAACAGAAGGTGCTAGAAAATTATATACCCGACAATATTTGCGGAACATTCTACATTAGGTAGTTGAAGGTAAAGATAAAGCGCTCACTTTGGGGGTCTAGTCACCTTCATAATTATAGTAGTGTCATGAATAAGATCGCATTGGAGAGCTTATGGAAGTTCTTTCTATCGTGCCTTAAGAAAGTTTCGAGTGTAAACCAACTTCTACACATTGCATAAGCTACTGTGCGTGCTTTGTTTGTTCATAGAATCAATTGTCATGCCTAACTTTAGTGTAAAGACAAGACTTAAAACATGTACAAGATATAAATAAATCATTGGACTAGTAGAAAGTCTCAACTTTAGACGTCTTGCAGAATATAAGGAGGTAAGGCATTATTATATATTCACAGCTAAATTTCATGAGCAATTGGCAAGAAAGTAGAGGATATTCCGACAATTTCCAAGCAGAGAATACGATGCGTAACTAATTGCCGACTATCACATGAAAACGACTAATACTTTGAAGAACAATGAAATGGGCACCACCACATTGATGGTGATAATATCAGGCTCCAAAAGACTTTTCGATTTCGAGAAATGTAGACTCTACACTAGTAACATGTAATAATACTATCAAAATGTATTTCTTTATTATGTAGTGTTAAGTGTCGTACATATCGATAGGCTTCTCTAATCAATCTTTCTCTCTATTTATTGTTTCCCCTTAAAACATAACGCCTTCGCAGAAATTCTAATCCATTTTCTCTAGAGCAACAATTCTGGATACGTATTCAATCTGACACACACAACAATCTATATACATTTTAAAACACACGTGTAACTTGCTGCGTGTGTCAGACTGAATATTTATCCAGAATCATTACTCAAAAGAAACTGAACCTCGAATCTCTACGAAAACATTAGAGTTGTTAGGGGGAAGTAAAACGAAAAAATTGGTTAGAAACCAGCAAAGTTCCCAAGAAAGAGAACTACAAGAAAATGGCAACAGGAGGGATTCATTAGGTTACCACCCCTAAAATGCAAGTTAGGAAAGAAAGGAGAAGAAAACAGTTTATCTGGCATTGAAACACTATGTACGAGTAAGGCAAAATCCACGATTCCACCAGAAAGCAATAGGGTGTGTTCAGCTGGAATTTCGAGAATGGACAGCTGAAAAAAATAGTGACACTGATTTCATGTTGAGATACTGTCAAACTGAAAAACTAAGAACCATTCTCAGAGACACAACAGAATTATCAATGTCATATCTAAAATAATAAAGAGAAGGTGGGTATTTAAAATTGTTGAATACCGCTATCGTCATTGAGCTCATTTCAGACCTTGGCTGTAGAAAATTCTAGTGTGGTTGTAGATAAAAGAAAGTACAGAAGCAAATGTTAAAAAAAGTGTGAGTATATTTTTGGAAGAAAAGATCAAACTCTAAGAATGATAAATGGCATCCAGAAAAAACGAATGGCGTGTGTATATTTTTGGAAGAAAAGATCAAACTCTAAGAATGATAAATGGCATCCAGAAAAAACGAATGGCTTTCCCAGAAGTATTTTTGGCCATTCTAAGGAATATGGTGTAGATGTAAGTAATTTAATGGCGATACCATGTGATCGAAGTTAAAATAGTATTAGAAGCAAGGTTTATTAGACACTTGAGAAAGAAGTGGCTGTGTCCTTTCCAACAGTGTCTTCGCCATTTATATTTCACCTAGTTGCCTTTTGTCCCATTTAGTGAGACGCATACCCGATCGTATTCAGAACTAATTCATATAACTGTAAAAGATCTCAGTCCAACCAAATGAAACATTATGAATTACTGGGACGATAATGTATGACAAATGTTGAACAAAACAGAAAACAAGAAACCTGAACAGCTGACCCTTGTGCACTGGCTTACAGTACCATGAAGACTGCTTCATTATTGCTTTTCCAAGGAAAGACCACCTGAAGGAGTTAAAACTCCGACAGGATTGATTATAATAGTTTATGTTCAACTCGTGTTTAAAAATAAGAGATTGATGTAAATGATGATAGGTGCTCCATTGCAATAAAGGTAGTTCAAAACACATGTTCTTTATTATTCACCTTACTAGATCTCTCTGAAGATTATTACAGAAATGTAGTGTATAATGTTAAGTGAAGAATGTCTTTTATAGTAGTTTTTAAAATATATTGTTTGCAATGCCAACTGACTACAGACAGAATGTGATATTGTTATCCGTAAGAAGAATTCTTTGAGCAAGAGCTATGATAGCTGGTGGTTGAAATAATATGAAAATATGTGACTAAGCACCCAAAAGTGAGGGTTTTATTTTTACGTTCAACTACCTAAAATCGAATTTTCTGCAAATTATTTCTGCGTATCTAATTTTCTATCACCTTCTACTGCATCTATCTTCGTGACTTTTTTATATTTGACAGGAGGGTATGATGTACTGATTGGCGAATTTCTGTTAACGTACGATAACTGCCAGTGTTATCACCGTCCCACGATTTCATTTAAAGAAAGTTTTTGTATTTCTAACATTCTTCGGTGTTGTCTTTTACATATTGAATACGATGGACACAAGTGTGCTTTGTAATCTGCGTTCTATAAGTTTTGTAATGAGGTATTACTTACGGTCTTATAATAATTATGGCGATGACCAGGACCGTGAAGGTCTACGATTTTCATGCGTTGTCTGAGCGGCGTCTAATAGTTAAAGCGATTGCGGTTCGGTGAAAAATCAATATTTTGGCCTAACAATTTTTAGCGTTGTTATAAAATCATGATGCAACTTTGTATTGTCATTAACGTTTATTAACGTTTGAAATTCTGAAACTTATTTTGTCCATGAGACTAGTGTATATATATGTTAATATGTTTGTGGAAATAATGGCAGTTGCTATTGTTCCATTGAAAGTGGACAATATCATTAACTTAGAATGCATTTCCTTCTAATTAGTGTGAAAGGAAGAGAAAGGATGAGCTGAGCATCTTAATATTTTTCTCTATATATAAATAAAGAAAGCATCAGAAAGGATAAATGATATACTTTATTCGGACTGGCCATCGCTCACAAGAAAACCGTTCGTACGCAGTGGAATTCGGAAGTTAAACCGAGCTCAAATGAAAGTGTTTCACAGGAAAGTTAAGTGTGGCAAATCGTAGTCCAAAATTCATAGTCTTTCTAGATATATGAGGCCCTAACGTTACCTAACGAACCTACAGTATATTATGTACATTATGATACAGAACATACAAGACTTAGAACTCGGAAAGTATTTGACATGCGTATACCTTTCAAACAAAAAAGCGAGTTAGGATAAGTGCATATTCTGAATTGATTTATTGGGTAACCTTGGGTAACCAGTGGTGTGCATATTATATATTTAAGGGATCACCTTTAAAAACCGAATGGAAGGTGGATTATATTTTTGTAACTTGAACCTAAACAGGAAACAGAACGAGTATTAAAATAAACATTCTGAGCTATTTGCTACGGTTTGGCAATTACGACACCTCATTTTGCTGAAACCTGTACTACGTTAGTAACTTCGTATATCGTCAAGAACTTAACAACTTGTGCGTGCAGAAATTGTAATAGAGCCGGTGTGGCATTGAAATATTGCAGTCAAAACACAAAAACACAGCGGCTTCCCGAGAATCGATGTAAGGGTTAATTTTAAAAATAAAAAGAATTGATTTTTTAGAAATGTTTTCTAATTCCCTAAAACTTTTGTGGAAAACATATGTTGATATATTTTGTCTTTGTCTAGGAAATATTCTCACGGAAAAGTCTAAACTTTGAGTCTGAACTGTAGCCCGCACTAGGTATAACATATTAGCGTATGTTTCATATAGTTCTATCCCATTATGTAATAGATCCAACCTACTATAAATGAACCCTTCTCTGTATTTAACTCTTTGATTGGATCCACTTATACTCATTCTCGTTTTGCTACTGTTTCCCCGACGGCAATTTTCCACTTCTTCGTATGCGCTTTTTTCATAAACTTATGCGTTATAATGAGGAGCGAACAAGTAAAAGAAAATAAGTCTATTTTTAGATAAAAATGTTCGTTTTTAGACCTATATGAAGAGATGCATCAAATAATACAAGTTAATTTTATAATAGACGTACGTATCCAATCGTAATATGTACTCCCGTCCTAAAATTATTTTGAATAAATTACTAGAGCTTTTCATGAAGGCCTTAAAAATAATGAAACTTTTTAATTTAAAAATCCACTTGTGTGCTTTTGCTTGTTTGCTTCCCTATTGCTGAGTAATTGCCGGTACATGAAGATGATTACGCAATACTTATTTCATTAGCACGAACTATCATGACAGTCAAATAGAAGAAGTAACAGACAATGTTTCCTTTAATAATTGTTAAGTTTCCACTGAAAGTTCTAATTTTGGTATAATATCATCTACTTTCCCAAATAGGTGATCGCCCTTAGAGATACTTCTTCGACCCAACAGGTTACCACAGGTCCATATACCAATTAAGCATGTACTTCTCCTACGTCACTTATAGTCAGAAATGCCTACTTCAAATACGTTCCGAGTTATAAGCCTTGCATGTACTGAACTATCATGTATATAATATTGTCCTTACGTACCGTTGTAACTTTATATCTCTAAAACGACTTCGAATTCAGGACTGAGATTTAGCACACTAAGTGTTCCTGTGATGTACTTTCATTTCAGCTTGTATTAATTCCTGAACTGCATTGTCACGTACGAAACGTTCTATTGTTACTGTAGAGTTTGCTAAATATCCTGAAGGTCGTGACTTTGCTCCTAGCTCGCCAATACTTCAACTGGTGTTTCCCTCGAACTAGGCAGACACATGCTGGGATGGTACGTTGAAAAGTGTAGGGTAATGAAGCAGCCCGAAAATACTAGTAGTGCGGAAGCGATATCGAGAATGGACAAACATTTTAGACAATCCACTTAACAGCAAAGCTGTATGGTTTTATAGATTGACCTCAAAATACGGTGAGTCCATCCTTGAGAGGGCAGGGACACCTAAGACCACGGTACGAAATTCGAACACCGATCAAAATAGCTCCACAAACATGCGCAACGGACAAATCGGAAATAAGTTTTAACAGATTACAAAAATTTCTCCAGAAGCTTCCAGACGGCGTTTGTCATTTCATGAACCTTTTCCTTCTCTTACTTTTCAGATACTTCTCAAACCTTTTACACTAAATTAGTACCCTAAATCATTATATTAATTGTCCTACTTAATATAGCATAGTCGTCGATAGACTAGAATTTCTAGTTCGCCGGTGCAAACGAGTGGAGCTGGTGCAAACAATGGACTCTGTTCATCCTCTTTTTCTAATAAAATAAAATATTCAGTTCATTATATTTAACAACTCTGAAGCTAACGTTTCACTGTTCCTAGCCATCTTTAACAATTTAACTAGAACATAATGATTTGCGCAATGATACACTGCACTGTGGAACATTAGAGAAATCTATTCGGCGAATGATATTTTAAACACAGAAATGAAAATGAGAAAATATTCACTTCTTTAACTAAAATGCTTACGATTTTCCTTAATAGGAATCGAACTGTTGAATGCTGAAATACAGAAAACCAACTAAACCATAGCTGCTGTAAAGGATTCTACTATTTTTTTACATTTGAAGTAAAACAACGAAATACGAATATGCTTTTATCTTTTCTCATTTTTATAAAATAAAACAGCTACTTACAACGATACATAATGTCTAGGAAGATGACATTTCCTTCGCCATTACTGTAATTTCAAAGATCTGCTCCTTAAGTTATTTGCAATAAAACGTATTTACTCAAATGCATATCATTTGTGCATTCAAATTTAAAATTACACTTTCCTGTGTGTAATTTGATGTTAAATGACAAAGTGTTAATTTCATATAAATTTAGGTACACGAAAATAATATTTTTTTATGACACATTCTGTATTTTATAAATTTACTTCAGTAAATCGAATTTCATGATAAAACGGTTAAAGACATCTAACTAGACCTAATATAACATGACCAAGAAATTGATTAATATTGAACGTACTGTCAATGGCAGATAGAAAAGTAGTAACTTGCATTTCTTGTACCTTTGAACTAACCGAATAAAATCTAGGTTTGGATTGAAGAATTCATTTTTTGTCATTGATTAAAATTTACAATCAAATTCTAATTATTGGATACTGATCGCAACATTTGACAGTGCGTGATTTTTCAGCCTATCGAATATGCCATGTCTGCCTGAGAATACTATGTGTATCTTCCCAAGATTGATCGAAACAGATGCTAAACCAAAGCCGATAATGCGAAAATGAATACCTATAAAAGATCTGAAAATTCAAATGAAGGAGGAGGATAACACAATCTTAATTACAAAAACATCAGGATCATTGTCTACAGGAGAACTACGTTTTTCGGAAATTTAAGCAATCATTTCAATATTACTACAACAAAGTTGTAAAAAATATTACAATGTCGAAATTTTTCTGAACTTTCGAAATACCATTTAATGATACAAAACACTAAATAGTCACTTTATTTCTTGAAATTCTGAGAGAGAGTACTCTCCTCTTGCACAGATTTAGAATAGCAATAAAAGAACTACCTTGTTTCAAAGGATACAATTCAATTTAAGAGGTGGCATCTTGCGAAATTGAATAATATCTATATCTTAAATATACCCATTTTCTAAATTGGAAACCCATATTCTAAAATAGCTTCTTCAAAAATGATTAAACTCTGACTCTTATTTTTTTTTCACGGAAAAGGCAGTTGACAAATAGTTAATATCTTTCCAGTAACTATATCACGCTTTATACATAAGACGAATTTCAACTCCTGAAAGAAGATATCCTCTACACAAGAATGTGAATTCAAACAAAAGAGCTATCTTGTTTTAGATCAATCTAGTAAAGAAACGTAAAACGAAATATTAAAAAAAGCTGAAAAGGAATAACTAAAAGAGTCTGTAGCTCCGAAAATGTATTTATCTATCATACAAATCACATTTGTAAAAATCAGTTACACTGATTACGTCACAACAATCAGAAGAGTGGTAATTTTCCAGTCACTTGCCAGCACGGAAAATGGTGTGATATGTTTATAAAAATATATTTTTATAATCTTTTAACATAAACAAAGTAAGCAGAATCCACCTCTTCACAGTAAGGATACATTACTTTAATGCGCGAGAATAATAGGAAAAAAAGAAAAACCGTAAACATTATAAGGCTGAATTAAATTGCTTCAGTAAATTCCTTTGTTAATTCATGAGTTTGTTTTTCAATATCATTAATGTTGTTGAAAGTGTCCAATGCACATAGTTCTCTAAGCGAGTTAACTAATAGATAAATAAATAAACAACAAAAAGGAAAGTAACTTGATAGAATAAGTTAATGATACAAAATCAATATGTCCCTTCTTAGTCAAACACCCTTTGTATTATTTATTTATTATTTATCTCAGTGTACCTACCAAGGTTATTGTAATAAATTCTGTGTATATGTCGTTCATAGGGGAACTATATTAAGACATTTTAAAATCGGAATATTATAACGGTCTGGGTGTTGCAGAATTTAACCAAGTTATGCGAATACATCAGTTTCGAGGAGCAAAATGTAATAAAATGCATCACTCCCAAACAAGTCGTATATTTCAAAATGTTTAAGTAATAATTCGATTATTATTTTCAATTCACGGAGAGCTGAATAATTATACCTGTCAACGGAAGAAAAATCATAATGTTTACTTCTCTAGAAAGTAATTCAATTATTTAAATTAATTTGAATAGGAAATGGTAAAGAACATTCATTTTCTTAAAAAGAAAAATGGCATCTTATATAAGAATTTCAGCTTTAATACAAATAATAGAAAACGCTAGTAGGTATTTTATCCCAAATACCCCTTTTTATGAATTCGTTCAAACGTATTTACATATCTCGGATGCCTGCGTAACACTGTAATGCAAGCGTTGAGCGTATATGCAATTATGATTGGCACTTCATCGGATATTGTTACTTTCATTCAAACAGCTTGATTTCCCAGCAAAATTCGGATTCTATTTTTAAGTTAGTCACTTGAATTAAAATTATACCATATTACAAATTTTAGGTATTGCAGTTAAAAAAATGTTATATATGCATAAGAACTACATAAAATTTAGATGACCTTTTCAATTTGTAAAATTATTGTATATATAAAACGATTGCAACAACTGGTTACAACTTTCCCCATATATGTGGTTGTTCTGTAATTTGTAATATTATTGTAAATTTCAGTTTGTTTGGGAAGGTAGACAAAAACGAAAGAGCATACTATATTCAGTTTATGCGGGATGTTGCTAACATTAATTGCACAAACCTACACAACTGTCTAAAGTATAAGGATGGCCAGAAATTACGAAATCTAACGTTAGCTGAAGTACAAAAGAACGTAAGTTTATTCACATTATTTCAAATATTTTTAAGCTCCAGGTTATATAAAAATTCTCCTTTCAGTAGTGTTCCTAAACATAATTCCAAAAGCTTTTTCAGAAAGCATAGCCATTCTACATATGGAATGTTGTGGTTAAATTAAATAACTAGATGAAACATTTTCATTCGTTTAAAATGTACAAATAATATTTTTATTGTTCATATCTAACCAAACTAAGCATTTCATTTAAATTTAGCAGACAAAAGTTTCTATGCCTACATTTAATATACATGTGTTTCATCTGAATATCTATACGGAGTGAACCCGAAAATGTGTGATTCATCTAATTCTCAAACAACGCCTGACTTTGTATATTCATCTTCCGTTTGATTCACCTTTTTCATGTTGCATTTATTCATTATATTTAAAAACTAATCGAATCATAAAATCTATTAGTTCGAGTTCCCTTTTCCATGTTAAAAATACGTTAATTTTCAATCCGTATTTGAACGAAAAATTATTTTCGTTGATATGATAGTAATGTGAAGTATTTCCTTTGCTATAGTGCACTGGAACATACTGTATATTACGCTTAATATATGTTTTTCTAAATTACGTAAGAAATGTATTTACGAGCCAATAGAATAAAATAGATTACATTTATTATGTTCTTACTTGCATATTGATATCAGATTGAATTATAAACTATATTTCAAGGAACATAATATTTCGTTCATAGCGCTATAGTGTGACGTGTTTTCAACTTTCCTTTTCAATTATCACATTGATTTCGCTTCATAGTGTAGTTCTAAGGCGTCATATTACACGTATTGAGAAATAAAGATTCAACAATATAGTCTTTTTGAAACGCACGAAATATTTCCACCGTTTATAGAATCAAAGTTTACGGCTGAACACATGAGTTCAGAAACGTTTATGAGTGTGTGTTTTAATGGAATTTTCCTTGACCTTTCCAAACATATCTCACCGTTAATTATACGGTATATTAACTTTTCAAAAATATGTTTTATTCACTTTTGACTGAAACTTGCTTTTATTCTAAATGTGTATTTGAATATCTGCTTAACCATTTTTAAACGTCCGAAAACCGCTGAATAGATGTCTATGTAGAACATTAAAAATATGTTTGAAAAACACAAGTTTTCATTGTCTACTCCTTCACGATGAAGAATACATTTATTCTTAACCTCTGCGCAGAATGGCTTTACATGCTGCTGGACAGACACGTCTGGATTTGTTGTGACTGCCTTCAAGCCAATACGGACGCAGTTTCTTCAGATGGAGTCTCGTAACATGAAAGAAATAGATAAATCGCAGTTACTCGAAATACGGATGCATAGAAGAGTGGTTAGATTGAGGAGCCATAAACGACGAGTGGCGAAAGTTTAGAATTCAAACCAGACTGCAGATAATTACAAAATTTTACTGCTAACACTGTGAAAGCAACGAACAAATACCAAATATATATGTGTACCTATAGACAGTAACTATGCTCTGCTTTGGCCAACTGTAAATGGATCAACAGGTGGAGATAAAAACGTTTTAAAAGTTAATTTCTTCATCATCTACTTCTTTTTGACGATGACCCCTACGTTTATTCTAAACGTGAATTTCAAACTGTTCCTCAACAGTTAGTCAAAGTCGAACATACTATCGGAACGGACGTAATCCATAGTGCCGTTACTGCCCATATAATTAATTTTATCTTTATTATCGAACATACTATTGCGTCTACCAGTCAGATATTCTGGTACACATACAATATTAAATAACCTTTCGGTACTAACGTTTAATAGATGTATTTTCAACGTTTGGTGTATTTTCTGGTGTATTTACTCCTGCGAATGTAGAATATGTAAGTTCAACGTAAGAAAGTTAAATGATGAAGACAAGGTCCATTGTCGAAAGGTTTGAGATTCATACCATGACACAACTAAATTGCAATCAGTTCACGAGTTCATAATGGAGTTAAGGAATTAGACTGTGAAATGGGATATTGGTGCAATGGTAGATAATATGAACAACTTTAAATTGAAACAATATAGAAGTTACACGTAATTGGATTAATCCTGAATTGACCTTGCAAAATCTGGTGATACATTAGATGTAGAAAACTTAGAGGAAAAGTGTTCTTGCTTTATTGCCACTAGATCAGATCAGTCTTATTTTATGAGTATCAATTCATTTAGATCAGGTCAGTCTTATTTTATGAGTATCAATTTATTTAGATCAGATCAGTCTTATATATTTTATGAGTCAATTCATTTAGATCAGGTGCTAAGAAGGACCATCAAAGGGACGGAATTATTAATAAATTTTATAAGAGAAGCTGAAAAACTTCTATAGGTGTGGAAAAGAACATGAAGATTTAGCAATTGCTTTCCAGATTAACTTAGTATTTTATTGCATAATATTAAAATATATATATTTAAAGTTTCAGATCAAAGAAACAAGTGGCTGTTAAACAAATGGAATAAATAAAGAATTCCGGGAGTACTCTTTCGGGTAATTTAGAAGTATTAAACGCTGTGCATTTTAACGAAATACTAATGTTGCCTCAAGAATAGGATAATTAAGAGTAGTCTGAAGCATACGTGGCGTAAATCAAATAAGAGCTAGAGGTTAAATTATAAAATATACAGGTTCCCTACACACGTTAACTGTAGTTATCAACCTGATCAAAAGATGAGCACTAGGTAAACTAATTTTAGACAAGACCAGTATTACCTTATTAAAGAAATCCAAGATTGATATTCAAAATCAAAATACATTCATTAATTGTTTAAGCCAACAAAAATAGAAAAGACAATAGAAAAGATTTGGAATACTATTCCTTATATCTTAATTTGAGTTATCACATGCTATGTTTTGACACTCCTGGTTAAATAATATCTATCCGATTAGGTGTTTCCAGACACCTGTTCTACATTTAATTGATAAGAGAGGTTTAATAATAATATTACATTTGTTTTGTTTATAGAGAAACATAAAATGTTGGGAAAGAGATTCTTGAGGAAAGCAGATTAATTCACATCAACTACAGAAAAGAATATTGGAAAGAGTGATTTCGAATAGTGTTCTTTTAACAAACCAAGATGGGTAACAAATACTAAATGAAGTTATAGCCAATAGGTTAGATTTGACAATTGTAATAGTTCAGGAGTGTAATGTTGAAGGAGAAATAAAACATTATCAGATTCACAGAATTAATGTTTATATCAACTACATGAACTGGAGATGAAGAGACAATATTCCTTAGAAGAAACACTGTAGGACAATGAAGTTCAATTAGATCCAGGTACACCAAAACTTTGTAACGGGACACACTTTTTCGAATGAAAGTTTTTGGACTACTAGTGTAAGGTTGTCCGGAGTCCAATCGTTTATGGCAATTTTCCAACATAATCCCCTTTCAGCGCCGTACACTGTTGACACCCATGCTTCAGGTCTATTTAGCTTTCCTTGAAGAACGTTTCATCCTGCATATGAAAAAGGTCCTCCACAGCAGACATGACCTCATCATCTGACGAAAAGTGGGTGCCAGCTAGGTATTGCTTCAGTTTAGGGAACAGACGAATTTCTGAGAGAGCCAAATCCGGTGACTAGGGAGGGCGTCAAAGCAGTTGAAAGCCACAGAACTTGATCGCAGACATTGCAGTGTTGGACCTGTACGCGGCTGCGTTGCCTGAGTGAAAAGGTCACGTTCCTTCTTCATTCCCGGACGTATCGCCTTTATGGGATCCCGCAAATGCTTCAGTTAAGCAGCATAATACTCACCGTTTTTGAGACGTTCAGCCAGGACGACACCCCTCGCATTCCAGAAAACAGAAACCATAAGCTGTTGGAACTCATTTGATGGAACTCATTTGAGCTCATTCCTGAAAACAGAAACCATAAGCTTACCAGCTGATGGAACTCACTAGAACTCCTTGGGGTTGGAGGAGAAGGGGTGTTTCCATTGTTTTGATTGGACCTTGGACGTTGGCTAAAAGTGGTGAACCCATGCGTTGTCCATGGTTACAAAAAAGCCAAAAATTTTACAGGATCTCCCTCAAAGAGGGTCAAATTTTTGGTAGACATGGTGTGCCCCTCGCATTTGCTTTCAACAGTCAACCTTCTCGGGACTCACTGACTTGACACCTTGTGCATGTCAAGCATAATTGTTAGGATGTGTCCAACACGTTCCTGGGATATTTCCGCTTTGTCTACGATAAAATAATCTGTCACCCGCCTCTCTACCATTACGAGATCCTGGATTCGTGTGATGTTTTCCGCCGTACAGACACTTGCTGGCCTTCCACTGCGCAGTACATCCTCGACAGAGGGGTTCTCCCTCTTGAATATAGCCACCTGCTTGTTATCAGTGGAATAGGAAGGGGCATCCTTCCCCGCGTTATCATCATGTCCGTGTAGATATATAAATATAGTCCACTCATTCCCTTTTTCAGCAGATATTGGATAAAAGCAGGTTTGCTCACTTTATTCGTTTTTCAAACAACGGACAATTTCTGCATTTCAATATATATATATATATATATATATATATATATATATATTCCTTACATGAATTGTATAAAATCAGCTTTCGGTAAAATTGCTTAAAATATATACTTATGGATTTGATCTGTTTTATACGAGGGTAAGTCAATAAGTAACTCCAATATTTATCTATGTTTTTTAGGTTGGCATTGTGTGCTCACCAGACGCTAGGCGTCACCGTTAGCTTTGCCTGTGGTAGGTTTCAGTGTTATCACATAATCCACTTTGCGCTGTTGCGCAGTAGATATGGCCGCGCCACTTTCTGTGTGCACCAAAGAAGAACAGTGATTGTTGATGAAGTGGCATGCAGAACCACTACTTATCTGCATAAGACTTGCCACTTCATCAACAATCACTCCTCTGTTATTCAGAATCAAGGCACGGACTCGTTCAATCATGTCATCAGTTGTTGCTGTAGTTGGACGCCCTGCTCTTTCCTCATCCTTCACGCTCGTTCGACCACTTTCGAACTGTTCAATCCACTGGTAAACACTTCGCTGTGGCAAAATATTGTCCCCGTATTGTGCTGCAAGTCTTCTATGAATTTCCACTCCGGGCACACCTTCAGACCACAAAGAAAACAGATTACAACACGTTGTTCTTCTTTGGTGCACACAGAGAGTCGCGAGGCCATGTTTACTTCGCAACAGACTGATGTGATAACTGTGCAATCTACCACAGGCAAAGCCAATGGTGACACCTAGCGTCTGGTGAGCACACAATGCTGTAGAGCTAACCTAAAAAGAAATATAAAATTATTGCAGTTACGGCAATAATTTTGCAGTACGACTTGCCCTCGTATTTGCTCTTTTATATCAATTTTACATTATTGAGTGTATCATGTTTTTAAGTTATCCCAAACTTAAAAGTAAATATTAAAATATGTATTCAATGACAAATAGGTGTACATACAAATAAAAACTTTTTCATAAGCACATAATAGTAAAATTTCCCGCTCAAATATACTGAAAGAAAAATAAAGACAAAAAAGGAAAAGACAATAAAATAAATAATAAATCTCAATAATAAAACTGAACATTCTTAATAATCATTATGCTGTGAAATCAATCCTTTCAGTTTATAATCTATATCACTTGGTGCGAAAATCCACAAAACATACACATAAATAATTTTATGCATGTAATTCTCAGGTACTCTTGAGCATTTGTCCAGGCAGCTACTTACCTCCTACCAAAGACGCAGTAGTTAATGAAAGGTCCTCCACATTCTTGGTGTTTTCATTACATTGTTCCTTGTAGAAAACAGAGTCCCTTACAAACAGTCGAGGCCCTCCTGTATTAAGGCGCCGACACCAACAGACACATACATTGCAGAGTTATATTTCGATATATGTGTTTGGGTTGGTCAGTTCAGACGCTAATCTTATTTGCGTTTCAGGTTAAAAACATCCTTCCTAACCGGATCAGTATAAAGTCTAGTGCAATATATAGATATATGTATAAATGATACTCTAGGGAAGGAATAGCTTCAAATGTATTGACGCCCGGCTCACGACTCGAAATCAGGTGGATTTAGAGCATCTTCCAGGAGAATAATTCCATAAAAAGAATTCCAATTCTAGAATAACTGAGATATTTATTTTTGTATTGTACACCGAGCGAAGAAAGTTCTTGAAATGCAAACTGCTGAACGTAGGCAACATGACATACACAAAATTTTCTCTTGATCAGTTCTGATAATCAAAGAAATATAGTTTCCTGCCCCTCCACCATGCAGACTTCGCTCAAGCAGCGATTGGCAAAACCTATACACAAAGAGAAACACACACCCTTTCCTGCTGAAATTTAATTCTTCGGCCAAAAGCATGAGCTGCAAAACTAGAAAAGAACTTCAATAAATAATAATAAGAATTTCACCCACGAACGTTTGAAAAATATGAAATGAACACTCCAATTGACTGAGAAATAACACAATGTGACTTTAAATTGCGTTTATAAAGACAAAAATTATCTTTTAAGTATGTAAATGGAAACTATAATTCAATACTGGCGAAAGGTATAGTAATTCTGCAACGAGTATTCAGCGTTGTCTTTAGCGTAATGGAATAATGCATGGAATAAATAGTTCCAGAGTAGAATCTGAGGTCGTTGTTTCGAGCTCCCTCATATTATAATTACTTCCTTCGCACTTTCATTTTGAATACTACATTTTTTAGTATAATTTGAATAAAAATATGTCTGAATGTAAAACTGCCCCTTTTTTTATCATTTCTTTAGTTTTCTCCATTGCCACTACGTATTTGCATTTCGGACTGAGCCTCAGATGTCTAAAACCCTTAAAATAATTCAAATTCAACTTATTTTCATTGAATTATATGTATGGTCTTTAGGCATTCTAGGCTCAGGCCGAGATATCAAAGGGAAAGGATTCGGGAAGGTGTCGGCCAGGGTCTAGAGAGAATCACAATGTCCGGGATTCAGAAGGTGACTTGAGGGAGGAGCCAAACTCTCTTTCTAAGTATTCTTCTGGATCACCGCCACTATGCTATTATGTAGCTCGATTTGGAACAGTATTGACAGATGTTTTTATTCCCGACCTCTTTTTGCGACGACATATGAGGAACTGAGAAAATAATGAAGTCAGTAGAATAATTAAATTACTTTATTTGCATTTCCATAAAGTTTCATCAATACCGAGATGAAAACATTTTTGCTTCTGTTCATTACATTTTTACGTGATCACGACAGAGCTGAGTAGGATATCTTGCTTCGAGGAGCAAAGCCCGTCTCTCTCTCTCTCTCTCTCTCTCTCTCTCTCTCTCTCTCTCTACAGGGTATATCTTTAATGGTGGGAAAAACTTCAGAGGATGATGGAGAATGACAAAAGACGTGATTTAAGCGAAGAAGTTGTCATCCGAAAATGCGTCAGTGCTGAGCTATAGACGGCCGCCGAAAATGGACCAAAGTAGAACAAAAATGAATAGAACTAGAGAACGAAGTGTCGAAGAAACATCGGATCAAAGGAACGATTGCAGTATGTGCCCTGTAGAGTCGATTCATGGACACTTCGATGCGGAACAGTGGCGGCGCAAGGGGGCGTATATGACAGCACTGGTGGGAGCGGAAACATGGGGTCAAACGTACCGGAATGATGGCAAATGACAGAGTAAGCAATGTGAGAGACGGATACGTAGTGCGAATTGCAAGAGCCGCACGTTACGTGGTATGGCGCTGTCGCGACGCTGGGGCGCGTACAATGCTCCACACAACAGCGCCCATACATTGAAAGCCACCGAACCCACAAACAACATATGTCGTCGTGTTACAAGCGTCATTCGACACCTGTCCTGGCGTTGATATACGTTACGTACGTTGTTGGCTGCACACAAACACAGGAAACAACACAAGGCTCTGTCACATGACTCGGCGGTAATGTACGTCATGGTTGTGCAGGTGATGTGTTTCCTTCCCGAACCTGCAGACGGCGTGTTACTCTTCCGTGGTTAGTCGCTCAGTATCAGTACATGTGCGTTGTCTGTGCTGGTGGTCTGGAGAGGGCGTAGTGCGGGAGAGAAATGGCGTTCACTTTGGAAGAACTTGCAGACATGGTGTTTGTGTATGGGCGAGCGAATGGAAACAGTCGTGCAGCTGCAAGGTTGTATCGCACCAGGTACCCAGACAGGCACCAGAGAGTACTCCGTGAACAACAACAACACCCCTATCATCCACAGAAAGTGCAAGACCTGCATCCTACAGACTTCGCACACCGTGTGGTGTTTAGTGAAACGCTAGTGCAGCGCTGTTTGCAAGACCCGCAGTTTTTTGCCGCCATACTCTTCACAGATGAGACCTGTTTCAATACCCGGAATAGTCATGTGTGGGCAACGCAAATTCGCATGGTACCATTGTGCATGGACATCAACAGCGATTTGCGGTAAATATGTGGGCAGGCATCGTCGGTGACCAGCTGATAGGACCATATCTCTTACCGCCGCGCTTAACAGCACCAGTGTACGCAGTGTTCCTGCGCGAAACACTCCCTGCATTCGTAGATGTACTCTTAATGTTCGTGCACGTATGTGGTTTCAGCATGACGGGGACCCACACGGGGCGCAGCTGCGCGTCAGTGCCTTGACGATGCCTTCCTGCATAGGTGGATTGCGGGAGGGGAGGTCCGATTGCTTGGCCGGCACGCTCCACTGATCTGAACCGCAATGATTTCTTCTTGTGGTGTTATGTAACTACTCGTCTACGACACACCTGTCCAGAACGAAGAAACCCTCCTTGCACGCATCCTAGCTGCCTGTGAGATGATTCGCAACTACCCAGGCATCTTCGAGCGGATGCGCCAAAATCTATCACGGCGATGCCATTCCTGCATCGCATCCCAGGGACGCAATTTTGAGCACCTGCTCTGAATGTAAGTACATTTGTTCATTGTGTCTTCGTCCTACCAGTATCATGTACAGTCTTGTCTAGCATTAGTATGTGTCGTCCTACATTACCACACCCACTGTACGATTGTTGTACCTGACATTCTTCCGCACACCGTTGTCGTGTATGCCGTACGTATTTCGTGCTCCAAGGATCCTGCTTCCTAGGAGCACTCTGACACTTCGGTGATTTACGGGCTTTGCGATCCCACATTCTGCCTCACATGTCAACAGCCACACTGTATACCGCGTTCGTGACGCCGGAAACGAGCCGCCACGTGTTTGCTGGCCTCTTGTCGCAGTGGCACGTCGCCCTGGCACTTTTACCAACGCTCTGCTAGTAATACAGTGCATTGCTATGTTTCTTCGCATGCGCCGCCACTGTTCCGCATCGATGCATGAATCGCATCTACAGGGCACATACTGCAATCGTTCCTTTGACCCGACCTTTCTCCGACACTTCGTTCTCTAGTTCTCGCTAGTGTGTCGTATTCCATCGCAGTTGCAACGGGCTCTGGCGCGGGACTGTTGCATTGTCGCACTACGTATCCTTCTCTCACATTGCTTACTCTATCATTTGCCATCATCCCATCCCGGTACGTTTGACCTCATGTGTCCGCTCCCTACCAGTGCTGTCATTTGCGCCCCCTTGTGCCGCCACTGTTCCGCATCGCTGTGTGCTTGAATCACATCTACAGGACACATCGTTCCTTTGACCCGACCTCTCTTCGACACTTCGTTCTCTCGTTCTATTCATTTTCGGCGGGCTATAGTTCAGCACTGACGCATTTTCGGATCACAACTTCTTCGCTTGAATCACGTCGTTTGTCATTCTCCATTATCTCCTGAAGTTTTTCCCACCAATAAAGATACATCATATATATATATATATATATATATATATATATATATATATATATATATTTAGATATTAATGACAATATGGATATCGTGATGTATGGAAATGGCAGTATTTCTTTTCGTTTATTTAATTTACGGTCAAGCCAAGTCTTTGTTTCTGGTTATTACTCTCTGGTTGTCGTCTCTTCCTATTTTCTTAATAAACTATGTGCTAGTCTACGTATTCTTGGGATTGTTGAGATTCCTGGCTACGAGTCTTGGCTTGAAACGTCAGCTTCAAGTGTGAATGACATCGGCGATTTCTGCACCTCGTGATCGATGAAAAGTCCCATGGAGAGGATGACTGGGGGTTTAGATCGTCAAGGAGAGGGCATTCGTGATTGCGTATTCCTACGAGAAGCATCTTACACTGGTTCAATTCGGAAAAGTCTTTAAAGAGCGTCTTGGCCCACTATATAAGACTGCTCCTTGGCCATGTCACCTGGTGAAGTTCATTAGATTTCGTCAAACGCCTAGAGAACGAATCTTCGCAGCTAAGGTATTTGGATTTGGCTTGGCTGTTGACAGTTATTTGGTAAATGGCCATGGATTTTGCAGACATTGTTATATCTTAGATCATGATCCGTTATCTTAAAATTGGATTTAACCACGCTTTTACTATTTTAAGTAAAGTTCTATTTTTATAATCAGTGAGTATTCCTCCTCTTTGCTACAATTCCCTAAACTTTATGTCTCTAGCAAAGAGGACCTACAGTCAAGATGGAGGAGATACACTCCTAATGGTCCCTTACACTATGTTTTATTTCTACTTAAGTCAAAATAGTGGAGAAGGGATTTGAAACCTCCTTTCTATTCGCTGGTCTTAAGTATGTTCTGTTAGTTTCTTGAGAATTTTCTTGTTCTCTCTTCCCCCATCTCTATGTTGCTTTTTTTCTCTCTGAGTATTTGAGAAATTCTCGTAGTGTACGTTCGAAGTCCCCTGTTCGATCCTCGATCCTTACAAGATCGAAAGCAGTTCTTTTAGCTAGTTTACGTAAGTACTTGTTATCATCCCCTTCTGGTTCTCAAAGTTCTTCCGCTTCTGTTTCCCCAACTTCATCCACTTCAGTTTCTCCTTCAAAGTCATCAAGTTTTTCCCCTTCTATTTCACTAAGCTCGTCTCCCTCATTTTCTTACAAGTCAGCCGAAATGCCGAACGAGGACCAACCCCCTCCCATCATACCATCTTTGGTAGAACAACTAGCGGAATTAAGCCCTATTCCAAAATTCTCAGGTACTGACCCGTCTGCTAAAGATAAATTCTTTATTGTGTTTGAAAACTTGGCAGATCAACAGAATCAACATCTCGATCAACAAAATATAGAAACCCTCTCTGGTCACCAATACATTTTTTTCAATTAAACCTTCCACGATTCGAACATGCCTCTCCAAATTCAGCCTGATCAGGAAGGTCATCAAATTTAACTCCTGATCCCTCCTGTGTTCGGATTCTCTCGTGCTTCCTCACTTCATCGTCCTCATCCATCTGTCTTTGCTTATCACTAAATCCATCCTGTTATTAGTTCCTTTCTTCGCTCAGCACCATAAACCTTCTGTTCTGATTTCTGAAACCTCTTCCTTTCCTATCAAAATCATCATAATCCAAATAGTTCATCACCTTACTTTTCAATTCCGAAATCCTAACCAGTCTTCCTTCTGATACTCACTTCTTAACAATACTAGGATCCAACCCGCTCAATATAGTCCTCACTAATTGTTCTTCATCTTGTTCAATTTCCAAAACTGCAGTTGAATCCACAATTCTATCAATATGCTCCAATATATTGTATCCAGTAACTTGTTTTCTGTAAATCACAGTTCTGATTAAATGACTTTCCACAAAGAAGAAATGAATTTTCTTCTTAATATCCGTTTCACTTCTGTCCAATTCAGTTCATTTCTTGCACAAAACCGGAACACCATCTTCAATTCCCCTTTTGCTCTCTGAAGCAAACACCTCATAATCAATTTGAATGGAACACCTTCATACTTAACAAGTCTTTCCATTTTAATAAAAATTTCAAACACAGCAATTCCATCGGCTGCATCCAACCGGCATCCTTTTAACATTTCTTGAATCCTGGCAAGAGCAGAGTTAAATTCAAACTTCTCCATAAGTCTTTCATCCATTTCAATTTCTTCCACGGGATGAGCATAAAAAAATCTTATTTTTTTCATTAAATTCTAAACCTCGTCACAATACAATCTACTAGAAAATTGCAACAGAAAACTGTGTAATTGTAAAATATTGTGTAACGAAAAATAGGTAGGTTATTGTAGGTGTGTGTGTATGTAATTTTGTATATGTCCACTGTTAACTAAAAATGTCTCCCGCAATTTAACAGTGCACTACACGTAGACCACACATTATGGAACAGTCACGGAGCGACCTCACTGTAGATGTTCACACTTTCACGTCTAACCGTCGAATCCCTTCAATGGTTCTTTCCCCGCTCATAACCACTGTCGCTCTGAAGCCGGATTTCAAAATCTCCGTAACTTCAGCATTGGCACCACCATTGAGCAATGTTCCAAGTAATTTATAAAAGATGAACATTACAATTTTTAGGCCAAGATGAGAGTAGAAACTGAATAAATATAATACATTTTGTAGCGAGAAAATACTGCTCACTACAGTACCATGTCATAAATGGCTTGATCTGATTTGCTTTCCCACGTAGCTGATAATAAAATCACGGACATTAAAGAGCTTCTGTCAATTCTACAAAACAGAGAGAAAATAATCATAATATCTGGGAACGTCGAAAGGAAGAAATATTAGAAATGCAATTTCTTTTAAATCCTGCATCTCAACTTGCAATGACAATTTTCGTCCCCACACGCCCCTCTTTCTTCGCTGTTATTCTCGTTTCATCATTCTCCTGTGCCACTAAATCCGTATTTATTGCCTCACACAGCAACAACACAATCTTATTTTCAAACGGCAGGTCCTTCTTTGTCAGTTTTCCCTTCTTTCAATGCTCAAACACCTTCCTTTTCTGCGCAGAATCAATCTTCGCCTCAGCAAAATCAAACAGAGTTAATTTTGAAACTGAAAAACGAAGTACAGCAATTGCGCTCTCAATTGCCGATACATCATGCTCAAAAAGTAAACGAACGACCTCAAGCGGCTTCTTCCATAGATACTTTATGTAATAAATTGACTAATCAGGTGTTAGAAATGGAGGTCGGTTCTTCGAACAGACAAATGCCTAAAAGCAACGGTAATGGTAATTAGATGCGTAATAAACAACAAGGTTCCTCAAGTAATGGCCCTATCAAATGCTACAAGTGCAACGGCTTGAATCATATTGCAAAATACTTTTTGGCAAAGGTTCAGTCCCAGCAACATAATAGTTCTCCCAAATCAGTCGGAAAACTAAAAACTTCTCAGCACGACAGAGACCGGTGTTCTGAGTTAGAATTTGAAGTTCCTCTCAAGGTCTGTAATATGTTATCCTATGTTGAAGGTTTTATAGGGAAAAGGCCCATTGAGTTTTTAATCGATGGGGGAGCCACGTTCTCCATGATATCACGCTCTCTTCTCCCCAAGAATGTCAAACTTTTGAATATTCCCACTTCAATAAAGGGTGTTTCCGAGAATCGTTTTGTTTGTAAACAGATTGCTTTCTTGCATTTTAAGATTGATGAAAAAGTTTTCAAGCATCCGTTTCGTGTATGTGAAATGGATAAACAGCATGCTATTCTTGGGTCTGATTTTTTGTTCTTTCAATATTGTATGATCGATCTTCGAAGAGAAGTCATTAGTATTATGTATGTTGGTCGTCCCCCAGACAGTGTCTTTATAGGTCCATTGAAAGCTTGTTATTCTGTTCCGGAAATTATTTTTCTAGCTATTTCTGTACAGGAAAGGCCTATGTTTATATTCACACGGTGGATAAAGATCGAATCTAAGAAACATGCTTATGTACCTGACAAACTTTTTAATTTCACGAAGAATAATGAAATCTTTTTGTTTGAACTTAACAGTGACTTTGTAAAAATTTCGGGTCTTATGGTCTTATCCATAATTTATGACAAGGAAAGTACCAGAATTTTAGTTTACAATCCGACAGATCATCCAGTTGTTATAAGATTCAAGATTATAAGTCGTTATACATCTTTGGGTCAACCTAATGCAGATAAAATTGTTTCTCAATTTCAACATGACCCTACCGCTTCGTTAATGGACATTCCTAACCGGGATTTGATGTGTGTGTCAGAAGAAGAAGAAAAGGAAATCCAAAGCCGAATTGAACCTCATTCACAATATTTTCATTCTAAATTGTTTTCCTTTAATATATACATTACACTTGATTAAAACACACAACATCTAGACATACTCTCAAAATTTCCGGATGTTTTCTGTTGGAACCCGCAATTTTTCTTGATAACTAAGTTAGTTCTCATCACATCGATAGAGGAGATGAACAGCCTGTGAATGTTAAGCAATTTCCCTTACCATTGCATCTCAGGGATCAAATTAAGAAGGAACTTGATCGGCTTTGCATTCAAAAAGTGATTGAAAGATGCCCAGGATCTGAATGGAGTAATTCAATCTTTCTCATAAAGAAAAGAGACAAAACTAAGTACCGTTCACTGGCTGAACTGAGGGCGCTGAACAAAATTACGAGAAACATCTTATTTTTATCCTCAGATGGACGATATTTTAGCAAACTTTTTAAGGAACACATACCTATCTAGTTTTGTGAGCGATTCCTTCTTTGGTGTCCCGCTCACTGAAGACTCTAGGTATAAGACGGATTTCACCAGTGCTTCATGTGAGAAGTATCATTTCAATGTTTGCCCTCACTGCCTCAAGACAAGTCCATCACAGTTAAACAAGATGATGATGACGATAACTGCAAATATTCCATCGTCAGTTTTGAGTACATATGCGGATGACATTAGAGTACATACTAGAAATTTTTCTCAGTCTCTCCAGGTTTTTGAGATTCTCTTTAGACGTATACGATATGCCAATATCAGATTTCAACCCAAAAAGTGATTTTTTCTGTACAAAAAACTTGCAGTTTTAGGAAAAGTTGTTCCTGGGCATTCCATCGAAATCGCTCCGAACATCCGTTGCGCTATTTTGGATTTTCCCACTCCTAACAACAAATAGCATGTACACTCTTTTCTTGGAATTTTAAATTTTCTTCGCTCTAATTTCGAACACTTTGCGAAATACACTTCTAAGCTTAATCAACGCCTCAAAAAGGACGTAAAATTTGAATGGTCCGAATGCGAATCTCAGCTTCAAAATTTGAAGGAAATGGTCATTTCTGCGCCCGTTCTGATGCCACTTAAATCCAATCAGACCCCATATGTATTTCTCGATAGCAGCTCCCATGGAATTGGTGGATGTCTCCTACAAATGGACGATGATGGCCTATTGCATCCAGTGGCGTATTGCTCATGAAAGCTCCTTCCTATAGAAGAAAACTACGATGTATTCAATTTAGAAGCAGCTGGCGCTTTTATATTTTCAAATATTTTAAGTTCTACCTTTATGGCATACAGTTCTTAGCGTTCTCGGACAATTCCGCTCTCTCCCAAATCAAAACCAGTCGGAATTTGACAGGAAAATTAGCTCGGATTTATCTTTCTCTTCAGGAATTCCATTTTGAAATTCGACATGTGAAAGAAGTCTCTAATTCATTGGTAGATGCGCTTAGTTGGTATCCTGTGGATCCACCACCTGCAAAACAAGATTATGACGAATCCTTGGATGCTGCAGCTGTATTGACCTACAAAGTTGTTGACATTAATTTACCGCAACTAGAGAAAGTAGATGAATATTTTGGGACTGTCATTAAAATTCTTTTGAACCCTCAAGCAGTACATAGTTATGATTCAAAATTGTCCAAAGTTTTGAAGCAATATGAAATTCTGGATAACGTATTATACAGAATTCATAGATTTGCGAATCGTAAGCGTTTGTTGCCTTGTATACCAGTTTCTTTAAAAGAAAAGTTATGGAGATACACAACGATGGCATAATAACCTCCCATCTCTCTCCATCTAAAACATTTGCCTTGATGTCTGACAAATATTTTTTTTCTCGGGCCTGAAGAAGAAAACTTTTATTCTTACCAAAGCCTGCCTTGCTTGTCAGATGGGAAAACCGTTAACGGAAGAAGCCTCATACTTTACAGACCCATGACATCTATGAGACCCCGTTTTTTCATTTAATGGTAGACGAGCTCCTGTTGTTCCGAGCTCGAGCTCCTGTAGTTCCGAGACTAGACATACCTCAAAATTTCTTCAAACGAACTTTTTATCCTGCTTTGATATAAATAACTACCCCTCAAACTTTGTGCCATTCTATGTTGACATTACTAATTGATTTAATTCTTTGACAACAACAATTTTATTTTGCAAAACCTGTCTATGCGGTACTCTAACAATCAAAAACAGTGCTTAAATAGATGTATCGGATACTACTTTGAGTGTAATTTACTAAGCCGATACCGCTTGCGCTAGTATGTGTTTAGTTATTGCGTAGTTTGGGACGATGCCACCTTAACTTGGAGCGCCTGTAGCTCCGAAACAATGCACAACTTTGAATTTAATCAAAGGAACATTTTTGTTGTTTTGTTGCAATCAGCTACCGAAGTTTGCACCATGAATTCGGGGACAACAATATATACATTTTGATGTGTGTGAATTTGAACGCCTTTTTAAATCTTTAGTCAACTTTGGCTAAATATATGTTAAAGTAAAAATAATTAATAGATTTATTTGTAGATTCTGTTACAAAAAATAAAATAAAGTTTTTAATTATACATTTTTAGATTAATGTCAGGTTACATAAAGCAAGGAACGTTGTTTCTTTTTCTTCCTTTCCTTTCAATCCTTGCTGAGATCAGGAAATTCACAAACAGTTGCCCTAAAAATATTTCTTTCTGTTTTATTGATCAATATAGGGAACACCCAAAATGAGCAACTACACAACACTTTTATCATAAAAGAAATTCATGATTCCTTTAGGAAACCTAAACATAACACATTTATTCGTTTTAGATTACGAAGCAACATAAATGAAAACTTCACACGAATGTTGTTCTGATTGCTTTGAGGCAGAAATCATTGACATGAAGATGACGTCACAGACACAGACCTTCAACGATATAATCAGGGGAGAATGTAATCAGCAAGCGAGACCTTCTAGTGTGCTGCTAGGGCCAACGGAAGGGAAAGAAAGAGGGAGGAGGGGGGAAGGAGTGGCAGAACAGATATCTCGTTCATGTGCAGACGTGGGTAAGCGAAAACCTCCGTGCAGGTTGGGTGGACTACCATACCGATTTTTCATTTCAGGCACATTCTTCGCTCGCTGTACACTCATGGAAAGTGACGAGAATGTGAATTTTAGTCCCGAGCGAGACGAGAGGTATGAAGTTCCTCCTACCAGTTGAGAGAAGGAGAAAGGCAGAAAAGGCCAAGCCATTAGAATCAGGTTAAACAAGCAGTTCAAGAAGAAGTGACTGAAAAAATTTCCTCACTACTGCAGATATTGTCTAAGATATGTTATCTCCTCCAGCAGATATAATCTGGACCCAAAATCCAGCAATTTTAACCAGAAATTCTCCAATCTAAACCAAGGATTTTTCAACCTAAACCAGTAATTCTTCAATTTAGAAGAGAAATATGACCAGAAATTCTGCGAACTAGAAGGACAACAAAACCAGAAATTGTCCAATTTAATAGAAAAACAAAACAGAAATTCTACAATCTAGATAAAAAAATCAACAACTTAGGAGAAAATAAATGATTTAAAAGGGATTAAGATGATAAACTTGACAATCTAAGGGATAATATTGATGGGGAATTAATAGAACGTCGCGAAGCATTACTGCTGAGCTTAATTAAACTTAAACTGTATACATATACATTCAGTGAAAAATGTATTACTCAAAAAGAAGAGACAGATCATAGGTTCGAAACAATGGCTATTGATATAAAAGCCAATACTATTGATATTCGAAAAGTAAAAATTATCACAACTGATATGAAGAATAGCCAAATAGGATGCCATCTTTAACAGCTAGAGAAGGTTGCAAAAGAGTCACAATAAATATAGTAAGGAATACATCTTGAAGCCTTACACCAGATATTGGAAGATATACTAAAAAGGGAAGTTCCACGACCTATGACTTATGAAATTGAAAATGAATACCAATAAATTTATCAGAAGACCTATAATGGTACAGATGAACGATATGAACCAGGAACAGGTAGTTTTCAGAAAATGTTCAAACGGGAGGTCAAATGGGTCTTGTTCAAAGATTAACAAATACCCTAAGAAGTAAAAGTCTCATCAGAGAACCAAGGGTAGAAGATTGTAATTACAATCGCCGTTGTAAAGGTAATGTATTGGAAGCTGGATCAGCTAAGTATTTAGAAGAATTAACACACTATTTCAAAATCGTACGGGCAGAAGGCAATGACCAAAGGTACGTGGTTGGGAAGGCAATAGCAGAAAGTACTGAAGAATGATAAAATCAAATTTTAGGACAAATCGTAAGCTACGAAGACTTGTATTACAAATTCCTAAACAAATATACAAGGAGAGGTGGTGTGGAAAACAATTAAAAACTCCTTTCTACGTCAATACATCAATTTGACAAATGCTCCAAGTTTAGAAACAGAAAAGGCAAACTTTATATCTAAATTGACGGACACAGATCAAGACATGTCATACCACGAATTATTTAGTCAATTAGCTAATACATTTGCTTGTGAATATAATAAATTATTGGTTTGTACGAGCTGCAAATCCATAAAGGGCCTGTTAGAACTACTTGGAAGGCAAGACTGACTGCGAGATAACCGGAATGATGGGTCTAAACAAAATAACAGTTGGATTCAGAAAAATAAGGAAGAGCAAAGAAGGAAATTTGGTTAGATAAGAATGGGGGTAGAAGAAATGATTATAATCGAAATTATAACAGTAATGATAATAATAGATACTCTGGACAAGATAATAAAAGCAATACACGCAAGGAAATTACAACTCAAATCTAGTAAATAGGTCAACCCAGACCAAGACTTTAGCAAGAGATGGCAAATGCTTGTATTTCCGTAAACGATACTATCGCATATGAAAAGGAAACGAATAACTGGGAAGACAAAAACTCAATAAAACAGCTACATTATAACGGGAGAATGAATATAAGTAGAGAAACTAACTTCAGTCAACCCATGATAACTAAAGACACCGCTAAAGCAGAGGAGAACCTGCAAGAAGATATAGACGATGTGACCGCATATGGCTTATTTTCTACTTTTTAGTGTGTTCATATCGTTGGTCCAAAACAAAATTACCGAATATACAAACTGAAGTAGGTAGTATATCCACTATAGCTGTGTGCGACACTGGAGCCAGCTATTCCATTTGAAAAACGACTTTTTCGAGAAAATTTGAAAGAAATATCCTGCAGCTAATCTAAATAAACATTATAAAGTCGGATTTAATTAAATTAAAATCGATTTAAGGAGAAGACGTAAACGTTAAAAGAAGAGTGTGTGCCAATATAGAAATAGGAAACAACTGCAACGATAAGATAGTGGTGGACAAGAGCGCATTCTATATTATTTTCGGTTATAATTTCCTAACGGAGAGTGAATATGTAAAGTTCGACTATACAAATCATACACGATTATTGCGAACAACAAAAGGAGAAGTTCAGTTTAAGTTACCAATTTATTCCAACATATCAACATCAATACAGTTTGAAGGAAGCAACATGAGGAACCAATTATCCGAAATCTTTCCATACAGCCAGAGCAGAAACCATGAATTCTACCTGAGCTCAGGAAATAAAGATTAAAATCAGGGAAGAGAGTAATTTGAAGGGCGTGATCAAGAATCAGAAGACATTCGACAGCAGAATCGGCGGTAGAATTAAATAAAGATACGAACCACAAGAAAAGGTGCAATTTATATACGCCATAGCGAATAGCATAAGTTATCAACCAGTATAGAATTCTATTATAAGTTGATATTAGAACAATATTTCTACTACTATTCAGCATTTTCCCTACTATTTGCAACTGCTTAGTAAAAAGCCCAGAAATATTAACTCTCAAAAGCTATTCCTATACAAGAAGAAATTGTCGTAGAATATTTTCTGTAGATGTGGATATATCTCATGAAATATATCTTTGATTCATATTTTTTGGAATTTATTTTAGTTAAAAAGCTTTGTTATAAGTTGACCTCTAAAGGAAATGTGCAAAACTATATCTAGACATGTTATAATGCATATTAAAATATGACTAATAATATCATCACTTCTTCCCAGGTACGAAGAAAACTTTCTCCCTTATTCGATAACGATAGGAAACTTGGAATTCCAGAAGTTTTGATGGGAACAGAATATGGCTTGTGCTCAGCGTACAATACAGCTTATGTTAAGAATCCGAGGTGAGTTGCTACAAAAATGTTATAAGCAAATACTTTATGGAATTTAAATTGGAAATCGAAATAAAAATGGAAATGTAATGATTCTATGTGAATTATTATATTTCATAATCACACAATAGAATAAAAGGAAATTATAAAATATTTCCAGATGTTTTAATTCAAATGTTCAGATTAATCACACTGACTAAAATGTAGCTACAAGATAGTTTTAGTGGCTACAGCCACTCTATCTATAAATGGATTCTCTTTAGGTCATTCTGTCTTAATAGTTTATCACTTAGAAATAAACTTAGTGATCGCTCATTTCTGGCAGCTGTAATATATTTGAACGTCGGGGACCACCTGCTTGTAAATAAATTGAGTGGTCAATTAAACTTGCCAGTCATTTCAATTTACTCTTATGCTGAATTCTTGTGAGTTGACAAATTGGTCAACATTAAACTGGTACGCGTAACGACCTACACACGTATGAACATAATCTCAAACAAAAAACTTATAAGCCATTTGAATTTTCTGGGGGAAAGCTTTTAATACACAAACATGGAAAACGTAATAAAATGTTGTCCAATAAATTGTGGAATATGGGGAACAAATATGTTTAAAATGTATTCAATCCTCTTTTCGGATGGGAACGCATTCCTGAGTTATTTTTATCTTGAATCTCACACACACAGAAAAAAATTAGGTTGAGTGTGGAATTAGGTTGTGGAATAGCATTTACCAGAGAAAAAACACCTATCTCACATTCTCTCCTTTTCTCATTCCACATCACCCAGTGTGATAATCTAGTGGTTTCTGAAAATAGCTAATTTGTCAAATAGATGTTATCAATACCAAAATTTAAAGTGTCTTTCTTGTCAAACGTTTTTAAAAGCAAAGTTTAATCCGTACCAAAAGGTTTCAGATATTTTTATTTAAAATTTTTTAGTAAGAGATGAAGAGTTTAACAGTACTTTGTTTTTCTAATGATCGGTTTGAGATTCTATCTGTTAATAACGTTTAGATTTGTACAATACAGAACACATGTTTTTCACTTCGGTGACCAGTTTTGAACGCGGATAGTTCATACATGTTTTCAGGTTGTTATTTCTAACTACTTAACTAGTAAGACCATGGAAAATTTGTGCGTATAAAGAACATATCTCAAGTTTCAATCGTATAAGATAGCGGCCGCTATTGTCTAAAGTAAATGAAACTTCAATACAACCGGGGAACTTTGTTCAGGAACGCTTCTGCAATTCGGTCACATCAAGAAACCAGATGTAAATTCTTCCACTAATTTCTCCTTGATATAAGGGGTAGTGGAGTGACTCAATTATACACATCGGTAGTTAGTAGCTTTCGGAAGAGTACATTGATTTTTTTCCATATACACACAAGATGGCAATTGCTGTGTTAGTTAATACTTTAAAACATCTGCTAGTAATTTGGAGAGCTGGGTCCGAGTCACATTTATTTTTGTCTCTCTTTTCAATGCACAAAGTCCATTTGTAGAAGAAATTTGCATCTAACATCTACATTTCCGTACGATATCTCATTAAAAGTGTTAACTCTTTATTTTTTTTTTATAAAACGAGTATGTTGAAACTTCCTCTGTTCCTTCCCTTGATCATTACTGCATTCAGCTCTTTTGCTCGTCTCCAACTCAATGTTCGGATCTCATTGTGAACTATGCATGTAGAATATTATCTGGGTGATTTAGGAATTCATTCCTATGCAATACAGGGACAGTGTAATATTCATTGTGACTTCGGTAATGTATCTCGAAACTGATAACATGTACCACAATTTTCTCGTTTCACCCGTTTCATGATGAACCAAGCTGTAGCGTAAACCTTTAATGTGTAATCGAAGAAAGACTCAGATATTCTTCGGGATCCACTGTGATCATATATTCACAGAAAAGGATTTTACTAGGGGTTGTCTCCTGGCGAGATAATGATATCGGTCCATGATTTTGGGTAGCAAAATGCTTCATCAAATTAAACCATTCTTACAGGTATAAAAAAGGCAACAGTAATCAAGAGGTAAGCTCTGTTTTCTTTTCATATCTTCATTCCACAAAGCACCAGTTAGGACTAGCCGTATCTTCTCACACCATTCTAAAACCTTTCTTAAAAGTCGTAGTGTAGGTGTACGGCATTGAGATCTTCTCATCGAGTCAAGTTGCAACCTCCTTTAGGCCGCGAGGTTAGCACATTTTGTGTGTAGTTACGGGTTTGATTCGCGCGCCGAAGTCTATTAGACGTAGAGGTACACAACTTACTTAATCCAAAACTGGAGGCCCCACTCTTAGAGGTTTACCATCTGCTTTACGGCGTTAATACCAATTTCATCAACCAATCTAGTTCATATATATATTACCTCAGAGGTAACAACTACTTGCAGTAAAGGAGAAGGTTTACCCTTTTCAGAATTTTCTTGATTATTTTACAATGATGGAAAATACCATGTACATGTTTTTTTGTATTCGTATTGTTCTACTAACTACAACATATAAACGACATGAATGGTAATATCTGTTATGATGAAAATTATCTGCAAAACCCTCACATTTCTTACCGAGACGCCGTAGCTCAGAAATAGAGCATTGGCGTAGAATTCGGGAGGTCGTGGTTTCGATGCCAGTGGCCGAGCATCCTGACTGAGGTCTTTTACATGGTTTTCCTCAGTCACACCAGGTAAATGCTGAGATGACACCTTCAACATTGACACCTTTCCGAATTCTTTCCACTCCCATATCCCGTCCTGGATCTTAGATGCCTAAATCCATAAATAAAACGTCAACTCATATCCTGATATTTCTTCATAGTGACAAGATTGCTTTTATGAATATCAGCGTAATCTCAGACAGGTCATATATTCCACATAACTTAGCAAATAATTCTGGCTTTTTCTCCTCTTTTCTTAACATTATTTTTGGTAGTCTTACATATTACTAGATTACATTTAATTCCTAAATTTGATCACGTTCAATTTGGTGCTGAACAAGGATAGAGAATTCTTTACTTCTTATAAGATGTTTTTTCTAAAATAACGCATTTGTTGAATTTAAGTAGTTTTAAATTTATAATCTTTAGCTTAACTTTGTTTACCTCGTATTGTTGCTTTTGTGTACCTTTATGTTTATCTTTCTTTGTGCTCTAGCTGTAATAAAATAGTTCCATTTTAACTGACAAGTATTTAATTTCTTTCATGTAAGAAAATAAATATGAGAATGTTACCCTTTTCCATGTAGTCTAGTCCCTGTCCATAAGACCCGTAGGAAAGTCATGTCTGACGGCTGTTCTCTTCAGATTCTGTTAGTACATGTCTAAACACGTGTAAATAAGATTAGACGTTTTGAGTCGTGCGCAGTTTTTTCTATGGAGTGTAACCCTTTGCTCTTGGAGACTTTCAGAATCGTTGCCGACTTTTCTTAAAACGATTGTAGCTTGGGCTGTGACTGTAGGAGAACAATAAAAGAAGGCTACTTTCTGGTCCACGGAATAAACGAGATATATTCAAACATTTGCTAGCGTAACGATGCAAACATAAGAGTAGAGTCAAATTTTGGTTTATTTTTAGAAAATTTGTTTTTATTTTCTTAGTGGGTTTTCTTATAACAACCCGTGTGTAGCTTGATAATATAATATTGTGGGTGATGTCATTTTCTTCCTTACGAAAAGTGATGGTGGACACCAAGAACCCACGGTGGAAGGTGGGGATGGGAGAGGAATATCATTTACTCGTTTTATTCCAGGGAATCTGGAATTTTATTATATATATATTGCATTTAAGTCATAAAAGGTGGCTTGTACAGACATTTTCGAGGAGTACAAAATGAAATATCGTATTGTTTTCTTTCTGAGTAACTTTTACCATTTTCATGCTATATCGAACGGTTACAAAGTTATTGCCGGTTTTATGTTGTAAATTTCAACTTTTAGCAAGATAACAAATTTTAAAGAAAGAGCTTTTAAATTTTAGGGTGAGACAAAAATTTGGGCATACCCTGTTAACTCGAAAATGGCTATAAAAATTAAGACCAAATGTTGGATTTCGGCAATGGAAGGCCGGGCTTTATGTCGTGGACTTTGAAAACCGCCACCTTGGATTAATGTTGAAATGTTAAATGGTACTGACATCATATGCCATATCATTTTCGGTTAGCTCATTCCCAGAAGTTGAAACATGAAGTCACCCTTCACCTAAATTTATTTGTTTAGTTGATAGGGGATTATGAAATCTCAGACTTGACGAAGTGCAATTGTTTGGCATTCGGCCGTTGCGGGTGATTCTACATGGCACTAGCCTTTCACGAACAGATCGAGATTGTACAGGTGAGTGGTAGACGGATCATTAGGTTATTGCAGATGAATTCAGCGACCGTTATCCTCAAAGAGGAGACAAGCACATGCAACAGTATTGAGATATTGAAGAAATTTGAGGAAACTGGATCTGTGTGTGACAGGGAACAGAGTGGACGACCAAGGGCCGCGATCGGTGAGAACATGGTAAGAGCACTTGTGGAGACAATGTGAAGCATTACTGGTGATAGCAGCTGTAAGTCAGAGGTACGTATTAGGGGTTCTGTATAAAAACAGATGGCGGCATCATATAAGCAGCAAATGCAAAAGCACCTAAGTAAGGATGACCCAGACATGCGGTTTCTGTTAGCAGAATGTACGTCAGAGTGATCTAATTTTTCTTTAGTGTCAGTGCTCTAGCGATGAGGCAATAAAAGGAATTATCGTTAAGGATCTCATGCCAACTCATCATCGACATATGTCAATATGACATACAGTAGGTTGCGGGAACAAAGTCATGGTGTGGTGTGGAATATAGGACACTCAAATTGGGAAAGGTCATGGTATAGTGCGCATTCATGGCATGTTGAGGGGTGAACAATACCTGGACATCTTTTGGGAGAACATGTTCCTTCCACTGCTAAGTTCTGAATTGGGATTTTTCTCCTTTTTCGCGTCCACGCATAACTCTGCAGAGGTATGTTAGTGGTTGGATAACCAGTTTCCGGGATGTTAGATCTGTCAGCGCGAGCAAATATAATAGCTTCCTTGTTCACCTGATCTATCTATAAACATGGTGTATCGCGAGAAGTTCAACAACCGACATCATCTCCAGCAGCGGATCCAGAATAGGTTGGTCACCGTTATGTACGATATGTTACGCAAGGCCGATTAAGATTAAAAGATTACGCAATGTGACTGCCACGCAGATTGCATAATGTAGAGAGCCAAATAGTTTTTAAGACTCTCTTCTCTATCTCCTCGCCAAAAGCTTAGGTTAAAAGGTTGGCATTTAACATTTTAAAGTTTGGGAACGAGTTAGCGTAAAAGATATTACGTGACCCCCTTCTCCTTAAAAAAATTCTCGACCTTAATCCAAGATGGAGACTTTTAATCGGCACTATGTCTAGGCATCGCTCACCAGTCAAGTTGTCATGGATAAACACCAGTCGCAAAATTCGTGTGCCCCATATCCCATACCACTTCATGACCATGCTCAAACCACCTGCTGTACTCTCATCTGTCGATGATGGGTTGGCATCAGATCAATAATGATAGTTCTGTTTATTGTTTTCACCCTGGATATAGATCGGCACCTCATCGCAAGGCAACTCACACAATGGATT
>JAGDQP010018241.1:0-30727 GCA_022664845.1 Lepisma saccharinum
AGTCTATTTGGAAGCCATTTCTTTTGTGATGTTTATGAAGTAGCTTAATGTGAGAGATTTAATATGATTGGTTTGATTTAGTAACCTCCTACTGGAAAATGGGACACTCTCTCTCTTTGCTGGTCTAGTGATTACTGTCGCTGACTGCTGATCGTGGGTTCCCGGGTTCGATTTCCGGCTCTCTCAAGAGATTTTTTCCAAAGCAAGAGGATCTGGAACCGTGTTCACCCAGGAACGTGATGCAATTGGGGAGCTCCTGTGAATAAAAGACAGTGACGATCAAAGTTGAGAGCTTCGGCTCTCTAACTCCTAACACGTCTGGACAGCGTGCGAGCAGTAGACCAGTTCCTTTCTTCGGGAGACCTCATCCAGCGGTGGATTGAATATGACTGTGAATTATACGTACGTTTCCTGTTGAAATCCGTGCGTTATGTTTTATCTCCCCTAGCTAAAAAGTTTAATTCGCACAATGCGAAAATACATATTACTAGCAGAGTGAAGACGGGGTAGGAAAGTTATTAATGGTTCGTCGTACTTCAGTGATCTTCTGCTCTAATTACGTAAAATGCATAATTTCAACATGATTGCTGACACGACGGGACAGAAGGGTAGAGGGACAAATACTCCGAGGTAAGAGTCCAGGGATTCTGCCAGAACGTACCTAATCGGGGCCTCCCAACTTCTCTAGCACCGCGCCCTCCAGTAATAAATGTTTTAAGGTAAACATGTCGATAGAAACCCTAAAATTCTACTTACACCATCCCGATTTTGACTTTACATCTCCCAAACTGAAAATCTTGACAAAGCACTGTACTGGGCAAGATCTATTATTATTATTTGCATGGTTGAAAACCTTCAAGAACAAAATTCTGGTAAACTGATAAGAGATGAAAACCCACTGGATCCACGAAATACTGTTCCCGAGCCGGAGGCCAGGGCTGTCTTTTGACTTGTGCCTCTGCCGTCCACCATAAACAAATTTATATCGAAAATAGACCCTCCAACTTGTTGCTGAAAAGGGCAAATTCCTTTTTTCCTCCTACTAGATCCGGGTCTACCCACTTCCCTCAAGTGTAGTGTATGGTGATATCCAGAATAGTGTCAAGGGAACGCGAGTAATTTGAAAAATTGAAACTCAAAACAGATTGGAAACACCGACAACTGTGATCGATGGAGTGTCGCACAGTATTTTTCCTATGACGTCGAATAATGTTCATCTGAATTTGGCGCGAATATGTCCAACTGTATGAGGTCCATTTGAATAATTGAATTTAGAAATGGTTAGCATTGCAACACTAACAACTGGGCTCCTTGGGGCAGGAAACACCAACAGTATTTTGCACTGTCCCAAATAATGTTTATGCCAAGTTTTTCATTATACAAGCAATTTGAAAATGCAATTTGATTTCTATCAAGATTGGCAACACTGACGACATCTACCAGTACCTAATACACGTCCACGCCAAAGTTGGTGTTAATTAATGGACGTGTGTAGTCTAGATTTGTATAAGAAACTTTCGTTTATATATATTAGACTATATGATATGAATATATGTAAGTTCACAATATATCATATATTCTAATTAGTACTTTCCTAATGTTTCGTTATACATGGTGTCTACTAATTTTGTGACTTAAAATTCCCCGAGTTTTCAATGATAATTTTTCCAAATTCCCTGAGACCTTAGTATAGTGGTACATGTAAATAATACGCAATGGTAATTTTTTAATCCCTCCACTAACCAGTACACGCCTTTTGTACATTAGTGGTATTTCACAAGTGAGAATCGAGCCAACGACCTCCACCTTGCCGGACCAGTGCTTTTAATCAACTGTGAACAGGTCCACCTCATCAATTTCTCTGAGTTTCCCTTATAAATTATAGATTTCCCTGAGTATTCCAGTTTCCAGGGTGGTGTGTGCCTGTGTTTTCGAAAGACAAAAGTAAATTTTTGTTTCTCTTAGCAACTATTACCTAGCCCTTGTGGTCCAGGCGATAACATCGCGGCCTTCGGATGGGTCATGGGTTGGTACGCGGGTTTGAAGCCAACAGTTCAGGGATAGACCGTAATCGGCTTAGCATTCGGTAGGTCGTAGGTTAAATCCTAGGGACCGACCGTCCTGATAGATATTTTCAGGAATTTTTCTCAGTCACACCAGGAAAATGCCTGGTGTTACCTTCAACTTATACCCTGGCTGACACCTTCCAGCATTGTTTCCCCTATCCCGGTTTGAGTCTTATGCCTAGAGGCCATAAATAAAATATTCGAATTTGAAGCCCGCGTTCCAAGTTTTCCAGGGTTTTCCTCAGTTTCATCAGGGGTATGTCACGATGTTACGGTAAGTAAGGCTCTGGTCGATACTTTCCTCATCTTCTTTGTTTGTTTTCTTTATGTAATGAGTTATGTATTGGGTAGGATAGGTTTTAATAGTTATTGCATATGATCAATCTTATATAGGCTATGCTCTCTTTTTCTACAATTTTATGTTCTATTGAGTGGCATGGGCTGCAATTTTGTCAGTATCATTTCGAAGTATCTGGAGTATAAACGAAACGATTTAAGTTATTAAGTGAAGGCACTACAGAAGACATATATTTTTGCTTAGTTTTTATGTATTATTAAAATTTTATTGGGATAATTGTTAGGCAGCTTGTGGGAGCGTTAATGTTTTAACTTTGACTCATGTAAGAATATAATTTGAAATAGAAGTTGAGCTATGTTTTTGTTATGCGGCATAGACTGAAATCAGTCCGTAATTATCTTAACGTAATTGGGTATAAATCGAATTGGAATATTAAGTGTATGCGTTAATTATATTATAAAACTTTTTCTGTTTAGCTGTATGAATTAGATGTTAGTTTTATGGGATAAGTGTTAAGAAGTCTGGGGGTAAGACTGATATTTCATAGGAACGCTGTTTTGCATTTATTGGAAGATACTAACTTCATAATTACTCGGACCGATTATTGGCGAGAAGCCTGAAAATCACTTCGAGAATCCCACTGTTTATATTGTTAGTAGAATGAGTTTTGGATGATAAATATAATGCTTATAGTAGGTTTAGTTCTTTTATTAATAATAGTTAAGACTGATATTGGTATATATTATATGTTCAATAGATGTGTTAAGATGTGCCATATTTCTGAGTTGTAGTGATAGATAAATAACCAACGATTATGATCAATGGATATTATGACCAAAATTAAACATCAGAAGTTTAAATAAGCAATCAAATATTAAGATCACCATACTGTCAGCATATAGGTAATAACTCAGCAAGGAAGATACAGATATATAGAGTAATTAATGAAGTTAATTTTAACATATTTCATTATAAACTATTTGAGGGAGAACCTGGTGGTAGGTTCTAGAACGAAGGTCTCCCTGTAATAGTATTAAATATAGAGAATAATCTTACCTGATTTAGATGAATTTCAGTTCTTACAGATGCGTTTACTCAGTTTTGTCATTACTTATGACTATAAATGTTAATAGATGTATAATTTTAAATGGCATGAATCACTCATGCAAGAGCAACAGTGTGCTCTCTGTATTAACCAGTTTTGTTTACATGTTACCTCCAAGGTAAGTGTCACTATACCTATCACTTTAATACTTGAATTGCATATTAAAATATTAAAGAAAGAAATTAACTACAACAAATGATTTTATTATTTTTTGTAGCTATGTATAGCTATGACAATGTTTATGAATTTAATCAAAGTTGCAATCTTTTTTGTTTGCTACTTTTGACATGTTGTAGTACTCAATATCCGTCATTTTGATGCAGATGCAATGAAGAACGTTCCGAAGTTTTTGTGTTTAAATAAGGTTTTCTATTCTAATGTTTTTGGTTATGTGATAGCAACTTAAATAATTGGATTTATAATTTAACGAGTTTTAATTTTTATATTACGTAGATTTGTTACGTGTAAGTTGTAATGTAGCTACTGTTTTATACCACGTGTATTTTTGTACGGTTTCATAGTGGTGGGAACTTTTATATATATATTTGTTTGTAATAAAAGCAAATTGGAATGTATCTTAATTATGATTATATAGATTTGTTATGTTTAAGTTGTAATCATGGGCGAATTTATAGGGGGGCTTCGTCCCCTCATTCATTTCAGATTACCCCGGAATAGCTTCCACTTTTAAGGTAATTAACCTCTCATGGTCTCTCTCCTAAATCCATTAATGGTTGTAATGCACCGTTTTATATCACGTGTACATATTTTGGCAAGGTGTCTTAGTGGTAGAAACTTTTGTAATTGGTTCTATCCTGTATTGTGTTTTAATTTATCTTACGTCGATTTGTTTTGCTATTTTGGTGTGTTCTCATATTTTCCCAAGGGTCCTTGTTATGAAAGTGCTTTTTTTTTAATAATTTACCACGGAGAATTGTATTGTAGCTGTAATACTGAATTAAGTTAAGTTGTATAAGATGTTAGTTCTCTACATTCATCTGCTACAATTTAACTTAATTGTAGTGTTACAATTGCAATAAATTATTCTCCGTTGCAAGTAGTTAAAAAAGAGTACTTTCCTAACAAGGACTCTTGGAGGTGGAAGGGGTCCAGTGTTCTAGAACCTTGGCAACCTGGTATTGGGCTTTGCTGGGTATGGGTTTTTCATTATTATATCATTCCTTGTACCAGATTTAAGTATTTTATTATTTCTATTTGTGTAATTATATTATTGTGTTGGGTTGTTGGAGAGAATTTTTATTATTAACACTATTTTATTTCTTTTTTTATCGGAATACTTTGTTTTGCAAGCTAAGGTGCACTATGACCTGGATAGTTACCTGGTCCAAGAGTTCCCCATCTGCCACAAATCACTTTGACGTTTTAGTCGTGAACTGTGAACATACTGTAGCCTGCTTCTCGGGGCTGGTGGTGGTATAAGCTTTGTTTGTTCTAAAACTACTCATGATTCTAAGTTGGAAAGAAGCAGGGGTGGCAGGAAGGATTATTGGCCTTCGGACCCCCTTAGTAGTTTCCTCATCTTCTACCTAACTCATCCCGATCTGAGCCAAATGCACATAAATAAATTCAATCCAAGCAATTATTACCTAATATGTATTTTAGTTAATCTGCTGATTTGTACTGTCAAATAGTTCTCATTTATAGCCGAAGATATTTGTACTAATTATTCGTGAAGAGAACAAGTACCGTAACTGAATCTCTAAAACCCCGCTAATTACATAAATAGTTTCCAGACAGTTATAATATGAACAACTCTACCAAGGCCCAACATTAATCATTCTACTGCACATATAACAAGCTACAGATATATACAGGTAGTCTAAAATGGTGCTTTTACACTTATTTTTGAGTTGGGAACAAATTACTCCCATTTAGAAAAAAATTTTCCTACACTGCTACCTTTCACAGATATTTATTTAAAAGTAGCAGTTACTGATTTCACTGCTACCAAAGTAGCAGTTTTGCCCATCCCTATTTGCTTTGTGTGACGCAAAAGCCACAAAAACCCTCTGCCAGGACGACCCGGCCGCTGTGATCGTACCCACGACCTCCCAAATGTTAGGCCAACGCTTTCTACGTTGGAAGCGAGCTCATAGGCTATTAAACGTCATCTACATCGCTATTAGCGTACAATAAAAAAAATAATAGGCGGTTTATGTGAAGTATTAACACCGTTGAATACACTTGGACTATACACTAAAAATAGAGACACTTTACAAACTGCCGGCACCCAAGCCCGTGTTCATGGGAGGCGTGCGGTTTACGTTTGTATCGTTTGTTTCACTTGAAAGACTACTCAAAAATTAATTACCCTTCCCTGACATAAATTAATTTCTCCTTTAAACACTAGTTTTTACCTACTTTGCCCCCCCCTTCAACAAACAGGAACCCAAAATTAATGACTTGAACTAACCCATCTTCGCTCTACCGACATTGTGTCCCTGATTTTTGTAGCAAAATATTCATAACACGAAGTTACGCCGTTAGTATCACTCCACACGCCACCATACTTGTACAGTTTGATCAACTTGAATAAGTAATTAACGAATAATGACACATAGCTAGTCGTAACACTATTTCGGGTTGCTACCTATCATTAGGTGTTTATCTGTATGAATTATTTAGAAGGGACTGGGTGGTATACAGCGTACATATGTTTCAATGGCAAGTGTGTAGAGAACCGGCAATGTTGGGCGGGCAAAAAATAAAGTTTATCCTAACTCGTGCTATGTTATTTTAACCTTCGGTTCAACACGTGGGGTCCATTATGGACCCCAGTGTTGCTTTTTAGTGATTACTTCAGTTATGTTTCCTGTAGAAATCTACAATTTCACGTATGCCTCCTAAAATCCATACTGAATACGTAAGTTACTAAGAAAATAATGTCTGTGTTGGAATTACAGAAAAAATGAACTCCTAAGATGAAAAGAAAACTGTGGGGTCCGTGATGGACCCCATGTGGTAAACTACGTGTCAAAATTACGTCGGTAAACGAAGGGTTAATTGATTCCACTAAAATTCTCACAAAACAATTTTGAAGACTTATCTCCTTTAAATAACTGCCACACTTACCTCATCTTAGAATCCATGTTAACTAAAAGGTGTTAGTTGTTCATAAATATACTGCATCAGATCCACATTTAATTCTATTATTTGCGAATAATTATCCTGCTCCTAATTATTGGAAAACAAAATATTTTTAATGGTATGTTAGATTCTTCGAAAATCCAAATACCGAATACCCGCCAACAGTGTTACCAGCATAGACAAAGAATAATTATTTGTTACCAGCTGTTCCTAGCACTCTAGCATCTTCGTCTTCGTCTTTGAAACGGTGGGTCTTTTCCAACCCCTAGCATTACTCTTTGTATTATCTTAGCACGTCTAGTTTTTCTGTTTTACTTAAGGGTACTTTGCTTCTGCATAGTGTTTCAATCATGTGTGTTCCCCAGCTCTTATAACTTCATGCTCCCATATTTGTGCTGTTGCCTCTCTACTTTTTCAAAGTTTACTTTGTCTTCACTGCTGCATTTCATAAGATTTATCGAAAGATGTCCAATTCCTGATAATTATTTGATGATTTGACAATTTAATGAAAAGTTTACAATAAAATGATAGTATCTTAGGGATTTTCTTTTTTTTTCCTCCTTCGTGTATAACTGAATGTTTGATTAAACTGTTAACAGCTTTTTTTTTTTTTTTTTTTTGGAAGATTCAGCAATAAGCAGTTGGAAAGCTGAAGAATTCTGGGCTGAAGTCTCAAGAGAACTAGGAGTCATTCATAATTGTGTCTATTCCTGATAGTTAATTCTGTCTTTAAATTTCGTTTTGTATTTTCCGAAAAGAAACTAAATATGAGGTAAGTAGATGTAGCCGTGGGTTGATAAGGTAGTGACTGAATAGAAATTGGTCTGGATATTTTCATTTTGTCCAAGGCATTAAATAGGAGATGTCTTTGCTCTTGATGATTATTGCATTCTGTAATGAGATAAATAGCTGTTTGTGTCTCATTCCCGCATTCACAAGCTTCATTATTCTTAACGTTAATACGTGTGAGGTGGTCTTTTCATTTAGTAGGGTTGGATCTTATCTGATAACTGTTGTTATAGCTTTTCGCGAAACATTCAAAGTTTTGAACCATGTGGAACTGGCATGCGGATTGTAATATAATCTGAAGGTGTGTGTACTAAACTGGATCTCCTCACGGAGATTATTTTTCCATGTTTCTCTGATTTTTTTTCCTACATCTTGGTAGGAGGTCCAACTAATATATTTTAGACTTGGTGATAGATGAGAGATTATGATTTTGACGTGCGAGACTATTGGCTATATCATTATGTACTCCTCGATGAGAAGCTATGTGATAGAATTGGATGTTCTTGCCCATTTTGACAATTAAATAATGTAACTCAAAAATCTCATAGATTAGCGGATGAGTTTGATAAAGTTTTTTGTACCGTCTCGTCATAGATTGTAAAAACGACTGTGAATCCGTCAGTATTAATATATTGTCTTCCTGTAAGAGTTAGGCATACCCTAAACACTTCCAAATGGCATATGTTTCACTATGGAAGGAGCTTGTCTGGATGCAACTTGTATTGTAAAGTAAATATATATTTTTTTCATCCCAAATTGCGCTTGGCACAGATTCTGTTGATTTTGCTACCATCTACATATAGAAAATAAAAACCGTTCCATCTAACATAATATTCATTAGTTCTACTAAACTTGGGATATTGAACTGTTATTTCGTTTATTACGTGGCATTATATTTTTAAAAGAGGGTTCTTCCGAAATTGTTGTGTCAAGTTTAATTCCTCGAAATATGTTTCTGATATTTGTTCCCAAATGGAATTTTGAAATCTGTGTCTTTTCGTTTTCTGATTGATGTAAGATTTTACCTTATTAAAGGGATGTTACTGTAAATGATTGCATTTGAACAAGAATTTGGTAGCCTGTTGATGTATTCTTGTTTTATAATCAGAAATATGGGAACATATAATGCTGCGTTGGAGTGGCTATTCATTGTTCCTAGAGCTATCCTCAATGCTTTCCTACATAATATCTCGATTTTTGTAATATTTGATTCTGAAATTTTCCTCCATATCGTGTTGTGGCAATCGCCTTTAATATGTTTACAATTTTGTTATCTTTTACTAGCATCTGATTAACATGAGCGTTCCAATTTATTTTTGTATCTAAAGTTCAACCTAAATATTTGACTCTATTCACTATGGGAATATTACTATATATTTACTATGTTTTATTAGTTTCAAAAGTCATTATCTGCGACTTACTATCTGATATGACTAAATTTCGCTCTTTGAACCATGCTGTTAATTGTATGACTAAATTCTCTAACTTGGAGAAGTTTTCACGTTGTTTATTGTCCGGGATCATGATTACTAAATCGTCCGCAAATAAGATTAATTCGAAAGGAGGTTTGATTATATTCTTAATGTCCGAGAGATATAAAATGAACATCATTGGAGATAAAGGACTTCTTTGAGAAGAATGTGTAGTAATTGTTAAAGGCCATTTTAGTTGACCCCCCCATGAAAAAGTGTACCTTCCTTTTGTTGAGAATTCCCCATATTAGTCGAAGGTACATATAGGGTATTTTTGCTTGCGTCATTACGTCTAAGAGAATGTTGATATTAACAGAATCAAACGCGATAGATATGTCCAGAAGAACAGCATACACCTTGAGACCTTGACTTAATTTACTATGTATGAATAATGATATAGTAGATATTGCGTTTTGCGTACCCACTCCTTTCCTGAATCCGAACTGATTGGGTAGAAAATATTCATTTGATTCTAAATACCATTCTATTCTTTTGAGGATTAATCTCTCAAACAACTTCAGGACATTGGAAGCCAGACTTATATGTCTGTAACTCGATTTTAGTGAAACTGGCTTCTCCGACTTTAAAATGGGAATCATAACATCCTTTAGCCATTCTTTCAGAATGACACCTAAAATTAATATTTTGTTAAAGATCGTACATAACCATTGTATTTGTATTCCAAGCGCGGAAAGATTTTAATAGCCAAGTTAGGAATGCGATCCTTCCCCGGTGCCGTATATTTAAGTTTATTCACCTCATGAGTAGTAGTACAGTCACTTGAAAGCACTTTGTGAGGAATTGCACTATTCTCCCCGTACCTGGCTGATAGCAAGGAGTCGATTTTCCAGGGCTGTATGATACGCTGTGTCGCCGTGTTTGTTCACAATGTATAAAAATCTACGAACACTTTTTTTTCATCCCCTTCGTCAAAGGCTACGAGCATATTTCGCATCCCCTATTTATAAAAGACTACGAACACATTTTCCAACCCTTATTTAAACTTAGCGGAAATTTGATAAAAGACTACGGCACCTTTTTTGCAACTCTCATTTAATTTAGTAGAGATTACGCCTTCCAACACTATGAAAGGCTACGACCCCTATTTAATATAGCAGAGATTACACCCCACATAGTGCACAAGGCTATAATTCATCCCCTATTTAAATATAGCAGAGATTAACCCTACACAGAACCATAGCAGAAATAGAGTACGAACCACTACGGCCACTTTTTTAACCCCCACATTCCATAAAAGGCTATGAACCATATTTAACATAGCAGAGGTTACACAAGAAACAGGTTTACAGGTACATTGCAGCCCCTATTTAACATAGTAGAAATTACACACATACATTTTCGCAACCCCTATTTAACTTAGCAGAGATTTAACCCCACATCGTGCACAATGCTACAATTTACTTTTATTTAACATAGACAGAGTTTATAAAAGGGTACGAAACTCTTTCTCAACCCTTACAGAGCCTACGGTCCATCCCCTATTTATCAAAGACTACAGCACCTATTTCCAACCCCTATTTAACATAGGAGAGCTTAGATCAGTGTGCATAATTTCGTGAAAGGGTACGAAGCTTATTTTGCAACCCTTATTTAACATAGCAGAAATTTCATAAAAGACTACGAAGCCTTATTTAACATAGCAGAGATTATAACAGAAATCTGAAGTCAATTTCTATACCACACCCTATACCCTAGGCAAAGGTCAAATATATCTCGTAAACGGCTAGATATAATGAAATTCTGTTTTCACATTTGGAACTAGGGCACTGAATACTATTTGTGAAAAAAGTGGTGACCTCGAGGTCAAAAGTCAAATATTAAAACCCTGTCTATCTTGTAAACAGGTAGACATATTGAAATTTTGTTTTCGCATTTTGTATGAGGGCATTGAATAATATTTATGAAAAGAGTGGTGACCTCGAGGTCAAAGGTCAAATATTAAACCCTGTATACCTCGTAAACGGTTAGACATATTGAGATTCTGTTTTTACATTTTGTATGTGAGCATTGAATACTATTTGTGAAGAAAGTGGTAACATCGAGGTGAAATATAAAATATTTAACCTTGTATATCCCGTAAACGGGTAGACATATTGAAATTCTGGTTTCACATTTGTATGTGGGCATTGAGTGACCTAGGTACATTTTATTCTATAAGCAAGTTATGAAAAAAATATTTCCTTTTATTGGACTAAAATCTTTTATTGTACATAAAGGACTAGAGACATTTAAAAAACATACCAAAGATTACACAGGGCTTCAACCATAGTCTACACTGTAACATAAATTTGAAGTATTGTGCAAGGAAGCTAAAGAAACAAGGTAGGTGCCACTGGGATATGCGCAGTAGCAAGTGACGTCATTAGCCGACAAGACTCGAGGCGCGCGAGAATTAAAATACAGAGCGCTGGCTTGCCAATGCGTGTTGTGTGATATATCAGAGTGTGGTTCTGTTTTATCCTTTCGTGTGTGTTTGTGTTAGATTTAGTGTATTTTGTATTTCTGAAATTACATTTACAACATGTCTTACTTAGGGTTTCCTCCAGGATTTTCAGTTAAGGGGGGGTAAAGTCAAAATTGGGAGGGTGTAAGTGAAGTTTTGTATATTTTTTCTGTCGATTTTCCCACAAAAATTGGGAGGGTGTTGTTGAGACTTTGGAGGTATACACACCCACAGGGGTGGGTCTGGCGGAATCACTGCTCTTGCTGCTTGTAAAAACAGAGGTAAGGTACATGATAAAATAATAACATACCATAGGTTTCTGAAAGAAAATAAAACTCTTCGTAGCAGTTGGGTGTAGTTGTATAGGAGGACGACACTTTCAATCCGGACAATTCATATATTTCCACTGAACATTTTCATGAATTAGATTACATTCGCGATTTGAAAGCTGAATTGCTCGGTTAACCCCAATGGCGGATCTAAGGGAGCAAGCGCCCCGGGCGACAAACAGCTAAAATTAAAAATAAAACTTCCTAAAATGAGGAAGTAAAATTGCCGTTTAAATTGTAATTGACTTAAACGTGTTAAAAATTTCAATACTGGCGCCCTAAGACATTTTTATGTTATTCGATACAATCTCCCTTCATCTTCAAAATTCAAAACTATGAAGTCAAATAGGCAGGTCTATTGCCTTACTGCAGTTAGTAATAGCGATGCCACGATATGCTCCAGAGATAATAACAAAAGTACACTACGTGATGCGAGACAATGTTGTGACCGTCGTGTCGGCCGGTCGTGTTGTTTGCAAAAAAAAAAAAAAAACGATGGAAAGGGCGGCAAAAGAGCGATGGAAAGGACGGCAAAATTTAATTTTCTTCCCCATAAGAAAATTTCTAGATCCGACACTGGTTAACCCAGGAAAAAATTAAAATTAAAAAATCCTGCAGAACCTCATTTGTTATTGTTGACACGTAGCGCAAGATGTGAAGATCGGAAGAAACTTGTGTCAGATATCATAAAACCTCAAAGTTTGGTTATAAATATAACCGATTCTGCTGCTACAAGCAATGATCCAATTATTGTAAGTGACGGTCAATTTGAAGGATTTCTGTCAGAGACTTGTTTATTAAGAAGTAACTTTTCAGATGTAGAGGAAAAATTCTAGCTTTAGAAAACAAAATATCTTATCTCGAAAAATAATTATCAAAATTTAAAAAGGTTGGTGAAAAATTTAAGAAAATGTTTTCAAATATCCAACAGGAAATGCTTCTTAATGTCGCATGTAAGACCTGGGAAAATGATAATATTAGTAAAGCTGTTATAGTACGTGCACCATCGAAAATATGCTTTGATTATTTCAGAAGAGTTTTGTGTTATCCTCTCCCAAGTCCCTGCACTTTGTACAGACGCCTTAGTGCGACAGCATGTCCACCGGGTTTATTAAATATCAGTTTGGAACTAATGACACACCAGACACAACAAAATCTAATTCCAAATCATTTTGCCTTCTGTGTGTTAAACGCATGGGTACAGCTTGTGTTCGTGTGTTATCCTCTTGCTCTCTTGACTGCGGCTGACGTCATACGAGCGAGACTCCAGACGATAATATGCGCGTGGCACCTACCTTGTTTCTTTAGCTCCCTTGGTATTGTGTATACTGCTAACTGAACTCATCTGGCTTTTCATCTCGCAATCAACCACACACACACACACACATGGTTTACGGAGAACATAATCTCGCGCCAGGGACCAACACATACACATGGCTTACGGAGAACTTAATCTCGCGCCAGAGAACTACACACATGGTTTACGGAGAACTTAAAATCGTGCCAGGGATCAACACACGCATGGTTTACGGAGAACTTAATCTCACGCCAGGGACCATTCTCATAAACGAATAAAGCATAATATCACTAACATTAATGTTGCCGGTTGAGAATTTATTTAAGAATTCCTGTAGTGAATAGCCAGATGCACGACATGCTAAAAAGAGAAAACAATAGTGTCCACAGAATTGAGAGAAATCACCTTGAATGCGTCTATTATTCCAGGTATAAAATAAACAGTTTCGTTTTAAAAACCTTATATGATTGGTATATATGGTGGAAGACCATAGCTAGCAAAATATTCACCGTGACCTGAATTAGAAATATATAAACAGCAACCCAATGTTCAGCGGGCTTATTACTAGGATCAATATTTATAATAATGGCTGCAGGAAATGTATGAATAAACGGAGGTAGTTGATCTGCAGCACATACACCTATAAAATGGTTTTTAGGCAAATTCTGTTGTAATGCCTCATAAAGTTCGACGGTATTTAATATTTTCTTTTAATTAATATATATTTTTCTGGAAATCAATTTCTAGTTCTGAGGAGAATTCACCGTAAATAACAGCTGTTACAGGAGACGGCAGTTCTTGCTTAAAATAAACTTCTGATCGTACACTTCTCTGTCGCTGGGGACTAGTAAGAAATGCAGCCCTAGCACTAGAATCGGGAGTTAAATCAAACACCAGTAAACTATAATCATTATGATATTCGGCAAGTGAAATATCATTACCTTGATTAAAATAATAAACACCAGAACCAGTAAATATGGTAGAATATGCTTATATATATATATAGCTTATTATAAAAATCTGGCTGTAGTGGTCTAGATGGAACAGGAGTTCCGTCAACATACAATGTAAAGAATGACACATTGAAATGCTTGAAATTAAAAGGATTTGTCTGATAAGTACCGTTGAAAGCTGTATTAGTAACAAACCAAATAATAATACGTTTAGGCACTATGCCGGAAAATAAATCTGGAAGACTGGTGTCCATAATGCCCTGCGGTAAAGTCTGTCTTCACCTGCGCCTTTGATATCGGGTATTTTACTCTAAATTTAGAATTTTGTAATACTTTATTTTGTTCTATTTTCACCGTGGCCGACACATCAACCTTTTTTATAAACAATGTTGCATCTGTAATTACAACTTTTCCCTCAGCTCCAGTCTCGCCCAATAGACAAAATACGGGTTTGGCTGGAATCAGCTTAATACGCAACTGAACACCACTCAACAGAAAATTTTCCTGATTGAAAATATCACCACCCAGTAATTAGAAGGGCTAACTTAACGTTGTGAGAAGAGAGCGTTGTTTAACCTTCCAGTGGTGTGGTGGGGTAAATATTACCCCAGGCGCTTACAAACCAATGCTGACATCTAGCGATTTTTTCTGGAAATCAATCATCTCAATACCTTCTGTAGAACTGCTGTAAAACTCAATAACGTATTTCAAGCAGTTCTTTTTAGCTTGACGGCGTGTCTAGACTTGTGTTTTTCTGTTCTGGGGTATATATCACCCCATCACACCACTCGTGTAATTTTTCTTACTCAGTGAATGGTTGAACATTTTCAAGATGGCAGTGATTTCTGATGGCAATATTCAGTGACTGTTATTTGAAACAGATGGTGAGCTATCTCCTGTGAACAGTGATGATGAATATGAACCAAATAACACGGAAATTAGCGACCGCAATAGTAATTCCGAACTCTCTTGTGAAAGTGATGATGAAAATGAATTGAATCAGCTTTTGTATTGTGGTAAAGACAAACTAACAGTATGGAATAAGAAGAAGCCTCCTAAAACCAACGTGCAAGTAAGAAAAACATTATTACGAAGTTGCCTGGAGTTGTCTTGCCAACAGAAGTCTGATTGTGGGAGATGTGCTATCTGTCCCAGGATAAAAAGACAAAAAAAGAAGGCATACTTACACGGAATGCGGACGTTGGGTGTGTTTGGAACATGTTATTTTAAAATGTACTAAATGTGCTGAAATTAGTTCAGAACAGGAATCAAATTAGTATATTAATGTTGCAGTTTTTCAAACTACCTAAATGAAAAAAATAAACAAGTAAAAAGTTGTTTTCTATCCTTTAACTCTATGGGGTAAATATTACCCCACCACACCAATGGTGTTACATTTATCCACAACACTGGAAGGTTAAAACCCTGATTATTATTATCGGCTACACTGTTCATATGACCGGTAGTATCTTTAAACCACATTGCGCTATGAAGATGAGTTGTTTTTGCATTGGCAGTATAATTCAGTAGTTTTTCATTACACGATCGAAATGAATATGTATGCGAGGAATAGGAAATTAGTTGATTATTCAAATATATTTGTACCTCGCTGAACATTGCACTGAGAAAATCATTTACAGGACCTATTTTCTTATCAGCAGTTGTTAAATCAGAACCACCAGGTTTAGTAATTTTACCTCTAATATGTAGCATTGTATGGGGTAAATCAATATAATCATCACCGTGGCCGGGGACTACAAACTCTATGTGTGGATTATCAGATATTGACGCCACAGGTTTATACGGTACTGTTTTATTACCAATAATACTCATTTGAGCGGGCAGACCCGCAAAATAGATCTAATTCTGATTTCGTACACTAACACTGCATTTTTGCTTTTCTGCTATTAATACCCACACTAGTTTATTTTTATAATATCTTATTACGAAAATGTAGTTTTACACATACACTGCCATATTGGAAAGGAAGTGGATTACCCGTGCTGTCTCTTAATTCAATAATAATTTGATCAAACTGTTTATGTTGTACGGGGACATAATGAGAATTTTCAAAAAGATGCACATTACTAGCACCATACTCTTTAATATTTGTATATATAATACGTAGTAGTGGCCCAATTGTATCGCTTACCAGCTGAGGTTCTACAATATCACTATAAATATACATATGTACGGGTAGTGATTACGGTAAATCAGAGGGATAACGCGCTTGATGGCCAAGTTCAATATTTTCTTTCTGAATATGATCAAAACCTAGTATTTTGGCTAATTCGGGTGATAGACGAACTTCTACTCCATTGTCATCTTTTCTTACTCTACTGACCTCAGTGCGTTTTACCGAAGCTTTAACTTTTAATTGTTAATTCAATTTATCGCTTTTATAGTTAATTTGAGATAGAATATTGTCAACATAATAATAATTGACGGGCATTATTTTAGTTACGTTCCAGCTTTCCTTATCCGAACCCCTGTAATATATATTATTTGTATATTTGGAAGCATTCTGAAATGAACCTGTATAATGTACTTCGACAACAGCTGTTTCCCACACACCTTTCTCCAGCACGAGAGGATGATATAATTTTGTAGTATAACACGCCAGTGTATTTTGCGGAAAATATTCCATAGAACTGTTACCGGGAAGTGTGAGGTAAAAACTAGTACGCTGCTCCATAAGTAATTATTTAAAAATCTCTCTCTTCTTCCTCATTTTCTTTACACCACCACCTGTTTGCTTATTTTTACGTTTTCATCCTCCCGTCAACCCTTGATTTATTTTATTTAGTACTTTATTCTTTAAATTACTTTTTGCCTCTTGGCAACGAACTTTTAAAGCCTCTTCAACGGGTCTATTACTATTTAGTACGTCTTTGGCTACATTAATACCACCAAGTAACAATTCTTTACCAACATTTTTTGCACCTTGCTTTCATAATGGAAATACAGTACGAAATAAACCACCTAGAAAACTACCAATACCACACACTTCTTGATACGTTGCACCTCTATATACATTATAACCACTACCTGCTTGATGCGAATAATATTGGAGATAAGGATTATTCATTTTTTCTACTATATACACAAATATAGTACTAGTTTATAATAATGTATTATTATAATTACCACCCTTTCTCAAGCATAGAAAAATGTCTTATTTTCATTTTATAACCACACACATCTACGTTACCTCTTTAAAGAAGGCAGTATGGACTCCAACGTTTACGCTCTTTCAAGGGAGTATTATAAGATTGTAATTACCTAATTCTAAAGTACAATATGCACATCTTACAATATCGGTTAATTTAACAAAATAAAAACCACACTCTGCAAGTTGATGTGGTGGAACTTTCCATTCCCCCGGTCTTTTAAATGTTGCTAGCCGTTTGTTGAATAGGATACTGGAATCCATGTATTAAATGAAGCAGGATAACCCAGCCACCGAACAAGTATTCGTTTACCTTTAGCTTCTAGAATTTCGTCTATTTCGTAAACTTTGGGTAGTGGCACAGCTTGTAATTCTTCTTCGTAAAATGTACCATCAATCACATCACAATTTAAATCCTCTAATACATAAACCAACTTCTTCTCCTTATATTGTATTTGTTTTATTTTAAATATTTCCAGAGTCCAATTTTCTTTGTAGCCTTTTGCAAAATGTCGTTTTGCCTTAGTAATTCGCACAGTATCTCCTTCTTTATATTTTTTGTTTTAACAATAGCACTGGTTGGTTGTTTCACCAGTCTTTTCCACACTTGTGTAAACGTATCTTGGTTCACTAGAGTTAGTAGTAATTTATGTGCTGCGTGTGGCCTAGAATTATATCCGTGAACTAGTCAGGGGAGCACTTCTATGTAGCAGTAAGTCTTCTTCGCTGTAAAATATTTCCACATTCTTTGCTTCAGGCTGCGATTAAATCGTTCTACGAGGCTTGCCTTAATATTGGGGTTTTCGGTTGTGAAAAAATGAATATCTTGCTTTTCAACTACGCCTGGAATTATTTATTAATAAACTCTGTACCTTTATCTGTTTGTAGCCGCAGACGTTTGCGTCTGGGGTAGATGTAAATATTTTCTCGAATGCCTTTATAATATTTTCACAAGTGTTTTTACGCACAGGCACAGCCCATGCATAGCGACTAAATATATCAATCACTGTTAAAATATACCGGTACCCATAATTATATTTTTTTTGTAGACTTTGCATATCGTTTAAATCAGCTTGCCATTGATAGTCAATATTAAACACATGATAGGCATTCCGTTGAAACCGTTTACTTGCTGCTTTATGCAGTGTATATGTCGGTTGTCCTTTTAACCATTGTTCCATCCTGTGTAAAAGTATCAATTTTTTATAGCTTTTCATAATGCTTGAGCTGTTGAAAACGAGGCAGGGTGTCTGGGTTATAGTAATTTTTAGCTAACATCTTCATAGTTTATAGTTGCGCAAATTGACAGCTTTTTTACGTTTACGTGATGTCTCTGGCTCCTCTCCCTCCTCCTCCGCTTTTTGGGAAGCAGCAACTGTCAGCTTTCGAATATACTCTATTCGTTGAGGGTTACCAATATATTCTAAGGGTATATTGGATTTTGCTAATAGTACGGCAAATGGTTCCCAACCGGTGGGTGGAATATTTTTCTTACGACATCTAACAAAATCAGATCTTAAATCTACTATATTAGCACCAGGAATTGTTTTACCATATATATTAACATTACCATTGGCATCCCACTGAATGTCGAAATTTTGTTTTAATTTACATAATAAAGGTCTTGCTTTACGCAGGCAAATTTCGGGGAGGGTAGGTCTCATCCTCTTCTTCCTCCTCCTCCTTATCAGCAACAACTCGTTTCTTAGTAGTATTGGTAGTAGTAGCAGCAGCAGTTGTTGTTGTTGTTATTGGTTTTTGAAAAATGTGTACATATTTTAGCAATACCTCTCTATATTGTACCTATTTTTCTTCTACATATCTCTTTTTCTTCTACATATCTATCATACTCTTTTTATTTAAATTTCTTTCATCTCGTGATCGAGATTAGATATAGTTTGATAATAATGTAATTTTTCGGGCGAAATTAAAATAAGTTTTTTCGCATGCTGCATTATTTAAACAGACTAGATAGTAAACCTCCTAGAATGGGTGCAAGCAATGCAGTGAGAAAACCACCTTTCCGTACAATTATACGCTTTTTTTGTTTCAGCGTTGGTCCTTTCTTTACCAAATACCTAAGCTGATTTTTATATTCCCGCAATTTATTTTTCTCCTTTTTATTTAACGGAACGTTTCCTTGCAATACGTTATAGGAACATTCACAAATAGAACAAATTAATTCGGAATCTGCATTTTATAATATCGCCTTGCGTGCTTTAGGTTTTGCCTTTGCTAAAAGTCTTAGTAAGTGTGCATTCTGCTTATTAATCATTTTTTGCGTCTATTATAGTAAAAATAGTTGCTAAAATATTAAGTTACTATTATTTTATAGGCACATAAACATTATTGAATGAATCCGAGGGGAAACATTTGTTTGAACACGCTGCTCATTGGGAGTATTCTGTTTTAGATCAAATAGTAGGTAACCGTGAGCATTTTGGGTTGCATCTTGATAGGCTTCCTGAATAAACTTTGCATTACCTGGATAAAATTGACGTGCCAGGTAATTAATTTGAGCCTGGTCTCTAGGATTTTTAAAAAATACTATATATTGACAATTTAATGAAATATCACGCATACCTCTAGCCTGATGCAATATATTCTGAGTAATAAATATAACACTTAAATTCCTATGGTGGCTACGTTTAGTGAAAATATCTACAAGACGGTTATTACATTCACGCATTAAATCATCTATAGTTATAAGTTGCGGGCCTTCTTCCGCTGAAAATTCATCACCGTGAGGCAATCCTTCTTTAAATTTACAGCATGAGGAGAAAGTATTGTATAAGGGTTGCCATTCGCTATATTTTTCCATTTTCAGCATAATGGTGTAGAAATGTTTTTACAAAGTACGTCTTTCCACATCCTGTCGGGCTGGCGACAATACATGTAAATGGATGTTGAAACTCCATATTCTAATATATTATAAAATAAATAAGTAGTATAATGAAACATTGTTGTTATTACGATTTAATAATGCCAATACTTCCAGTACAATTTGTTTAGACAAATTAGAACATTCTGGAATAGTATAATTCTGTTCTAAACACTTTTCAGCATATTTTGTTACGTCTTCACATAGCTGTGAACATGTAAATATTGCCTGTTGAATACATGGTATGTAGAGATGAAGTTTTCTCCACGTATAAAGACTAAAATTCACCTGGCCGTTATTGTCATCATCTGATGAACGAATAAATACACTGGCGAATACTCTTAAAATTACTCGATAATGATAGCTCATAATTAGCGCTAAGAGAAAATTTTGTGGACAGTGAAGTTGTTGTAGTCGAATTAAAATAGCTGTCAATATATAGAAAATACGATAGAAAATTATACCACTCTGTGAGAGAAAAGCGTATAGGATGGTAGTAATTATGTAAACTAATAACTACAAAAAATATTATCATCATATGCAAGACCGACACATATTTTAATTTAATTAAAATAATAATAATGATAAAAAATCTGATTATTCATTATTTCTTCTCTATACATGAAAAAATAGATACAATACCATAATAACTTATTTAATCTATTCGTAATTTTTTGAAACCGTATGGAACCGTATCGTAATTATCAGCGCATGTTTTCTTTTCGTGTACACCAACTGATAAATTTTCTTTTCAGGCCTTGAAACATTATTATGATCTTTCATGCGAGTAATCTTTCTTTCGCTAAACACATGAACAGGTGGAGCGTTGTTAAGTATCATCTCTTTTATTTTTTGGAAATTATTTTTTTTAGAATTTTTATAATTGAGTGTTATTCCTCGAACTTTACACACATAAGAATTTTTCCCATTATCGTGGTTGTATACTTCAAATTCTTAGTTCTTTGGGCCTCCGGAACAGAACTCACTAATAAACGCCTCAACACCGTATGCTTGTAACTCGTTAGTAAGTTCACCTAGCATATCACCTGTTTCTAACTTTGGCCTGTCTGGAGTCTCCACATAAATTATACTATCTGTATCATAATATAGCACGTATTTACATAATTTATCAAAATAATTATAGAACCTCAGACGAGCGTGGGCAGTAGTATAAGCAGCTATTATCACATTTGTATTGGTGTGTGTTACACTCGCGCTATCGAGATACTGCCAATTTAAAATTAACTTGTCCTCGTTAATTTGAATATCTTCGTGCACCTCAATATTTAGATCGGCTAACTTATTAAGATATTCCCCCAGGTCAGATATTATTGATGTTTGACTATAATTTTCGTTCTGACCGAATTTACCCCAAAAACTTTAGTGCTAATTTAGCTAAACTCTTACGACCATTATTTACACATATTTTGTCCGGATCCAACTTAATACATTCTTTATTACGGTAGTTGCTTATACATTCCTGTTTGTTTTCATCAGACATACACAACGTAGGCCAGCCGCTAGACTCTGTTTTTGTTTTTAGGAACTTATTAATATACTGTGTAAACAGACCACCTTCTTTCTTAACAGAATTATATTGTTCAACCTTAAAATGCCACGAATCATGCATTTCTACCAACTTATTTCCTTTTTCAATAGCCTTGCGAACCTCATCCAATACCCAAGTATCGGTAATGGCATGCTCCTTATCATTGTGTACAATTACCCTGATTTAATGAATCCGCGCATGCTCTGCACAGAGGAAATAGTAACTTACCCCCAGACCGACATGGTAACACAGGGTGATAGAAATCGTTTTGAGGAAGAATAGTACATTTTACTATTCCCTCAATCTGGCCGATGCTCGGACACTCTTTTCCTACATAAATATGTGTAGGATGCCACACGGGATATTTTTAAACCTTATTACAGAAAGGGTACAGGGAGCATACGTCCAAATATTTAATTTTATCCCTCTTTTTCAGTTTATAATGTAATTTCACCACGTTTGTCCGCCCCCTATACAAAGTATCACGCGGAGTCAGATTCTTTTCTGCATGTGGGGTGGTTTTTAACATACCTCAAGATATTTTCATAATTTTTCATTTGTGTTTTCCATTGACACCCCTACATGGTGTGCACAACATAACCTAATTGTTCTCATTTTTTTCACCTTTGGCCATTGTATTTTCATATTTTATATTCAAATAGGTACGAAAAAGATTTCAACGGCACCAATTTCGGCGGCACCAATCAAAATTAAAATTATTAGACCAACCAATCAGCGTTCTTTAAATAGTTTCGCGCCACCAATCTCCAGAAATAATAAAAAAGTAAGAGTACGCGTAGCTGATGAAAAATATCAACGGGTTTGCTCCATTTACACTAACTATACTCAACCTAACCTACAGAACTTGGTATAGTCCACGTCATCAGTTTCGGTTGCTTAAAAAAAGACATTACAAACTAACTCATTTAAACTTTCGCTACAGATACAACAATAATTGCTTAACCATAAATAACTCGTTAAAATTACTTAGATCTATAACTGTAGAGTTCAATTTCCAATTAATAGCTGCTTTTGCAAAAATAATAGTATAATATTAGTTTTAACTAAATTACATTGCATAACAAAAATTTCCAGTTGTATATTTCCCAAAGATTTTTCTTCTAATCTACCAATAATGGCCGCGGAAATTAATACTACAGTTTATTCTATTAGAGAGTTATTAGGTAAGGACAAAACAACTGGAGAGAGACTTATCCAATGGCTACTACTAGAAAACCTGCATGACAACAATTTACTTACAAACATTGGGGATATTATTTATGCCGAAGTAAAACCAAGACTTCCATCTTTAGAGTCAATTACACCACCATTTTGCGATAATATTATACTTGTTAAGATTTCTAGCTGGGAATTATGCTGCAAGGGGCAAAGAACTAATAATAGTTTTCTAATTTAGAAAGGTGCTTGTAGTTCCTTTAACACATTTATACGAGCTAACTTTTCTGAATTTTCTTTAGCTTTACACGGTGTTAAGACCAAATTACCCTTCTTTTCAAATTCCTCGACTAAGAGGGCGAATGGTGTACAAACGATAGTGGAGAAATATTTGGGAGACATAATCAGAAAGTATAAAGATCCGATTGTTATTCCATATGAAGTAGAATTGGCAGATGTACACATAGAAAAATTACTGGAGCGTTTACCACAGATCTTAGAGCAACTACGGACAGAATATTACTTTCTTTTAGCCTTCGACATTACACAATATTTTGCTGGTATATTTATTAAGAGGGAGATGGAACAATATCTTGTTAAATTATTTTAATTTTAGAATGGAAGGTTCTCCTATAACAAGTTTCGAAAAGAACATTAACACAATTTGCGATAACGATAATTCTGTAGGTATAGATTGTCTTAGATTGAATTATCTCTTTTCTACTATCTCCAAAGACATTAATCTTACAGCTCTTGGCTTAGTGGACACTAGCAATGTCCTTCCGGAAGTGTTTCGAAAGAGGATTAATATTACCCATCGTTTATATCCGTGTACTGTAAGAGACATATTGCCGCCTAGTAAGGTTTATTTGTAGTCTATTAAGAAGGAATCTAAAAAATTAGAAGAGTTAAAAATACAACAAATGCATGTAGAATATCGAAATTTAAATAAGCAACCTGTAGAAGAAAGAAAGGAGAGATATAGAGAATTATTGGATATTATTAAAGAGAGGGAGCAGCAAGAATAAGAACTTAGAGGCCTATTATCTAAGTTTTGGAGCGAATTCGATATAAATTGTTCTTATTCTGTGTTTGTTTTTACTGTTAGAGAGGTTAAGTCTTTTAAATATGTGGGTGCATTAGTAGCTAAGAATGATCAACTGGAAGACAAGCTTGTTTGTTATGTAAAAGGCGGGTATAAGAATATGTTTCTGGAGCTATATTCCAGAAATATCTTATTTATGTTTCTTATCTGTATCTTATTTAAATAATGTAGGATTTTGTTTCTTAGAGCATAATGGACTTAGAATAGTTTATTTTCTAAATCATATTCGTTTTGCTTCCTTGGTAATAGGTGGTGTAAAATATTTTAATGGATATCGCTTTACTTGTATTAGAAGTGTTATTGCGAATAATAGAGATTTTAAGAATAAGGAAGAGTTTAATTGAAAACAGGACACTTTAGACAAAATCGACACTATATTAATGGGAACAATACAAATAGATGTTCAAGTGAGTCACTGCAAAAGATTAGAAGATTTACAGGAAGGGAGGAATTATTAATAGAAGCTCTGCAGTTATTAGAGTGTAGAGGTAAGACTCGGTATGTGTTAAAATTTGCAGGTATTTCCGATTTGTATGTATCTAATTGTTGGTTGGAACACAAGTTAGAGAATAGACAACTAAATTTAAATATTAAATTTAAGATAAGGCTGGGTGCTCTCAAGGCAGCACCAAATACGCATAAGGAAAGGATGGTATTTACAGGTGTTTAATGCGTTAGTTTGTAATGTCTTTTTATGTTTAGTTTGTATGTTTGTGCTAAGTAAAAACAATCCATAGAGTAAAATTCCGAAATAATTTATTAGAGATAATGCAAACTTTTTATACATATTTCTTCAAGATAATGCGAATTTAAAACACATTTATAATGAATTTGTCGTTAGTGATATGCCATTTAATAAATTTAAAGATATTTGTTCTATTGCATGGAAAGAGTCTTATGGTTTCATAACAATTAATATGACGAAGAAATTGAATGAGGGCAAATACAGAAATAAAATTGATTATTACTTTATAGTCGAGTAAGGTTTACGTTATTGCGAAACGATTATCATTACGAACGTTGATTGTTGTTACGAACGTTATTATGAACGTCGAATGTTATTTTGATTGGTGCCATTGAAATTTTTTCGTACCTATTTGACCCTAGGGGTAAAGGTCAAAGGTCAAATATACAATATCTCAAAAGCGCTAAGTGATAGAGACATGCGGTTTTCACATTCGACATTACCGACCCGAAAAACATATAACCTGCGAGTTCCTTAATTCTGCGTCTAAATTTAAAAATTCGACAAAATTCGAACCGCCATATATTAGAAGAGACAATAGTTAGAAAGAAGTAATTTTCATATTTGACATTCTCGGGACTAAAATAAATTCCATTATAAGTTTTATTATTCTACGACCACGGGGGCGAAGTTAGTAAACTGACTTCAGATTTGACCTTTGACCTGGAGATCACCACTTTTTTCACAAATAGTATTCAATGCCCTAGTTCAAAATGTGAAAACAATTTCAATACGTCTAAACGTTTACGAGATATACAGGGTTTAATATTTGACCATTATCCTCGAGGTCACCACTTTTTTCACAAATAGTATTCAGTGCCCTAGTTCCAAATGTGAAAACAGGATTTCAATATGTCTAGCTATTTACGAGATATATTTGACCTTTGCCTAGGTTATAGGGTGTGGTATAGAAATTGACTTAAGATTTCCATTATAATCTCTACTATGTTAAATAAGGCTTCGTAGTCTTTTATGAAATTTCTGCTATGTTAAATAAGGGTTGCAAAAAGCTGCCGTAGTCTTTTATAAATAGAGGATGGACCGTAGCCTCTGTAAGGGTTGAAAAAGAGTTTCGTACCCTTTTATAAACTCTGGCTATGTTAAATATGGAGTAAATCGTAGCTTATGCACGATGTGGGGTTAAATCTCTGCTAAGTTAAATAGGGGTTGCGAGAATATATGTGTGTAATTTCTACTATGTTAAATAGGGGCTGCAATGTACCTGTAATCTCTGCTATGTTAAATACGGTTCATAGCCTTTTATGGAATGTGGGGGTTAAAACGTGGCCGTAGGGTTCGTAGTCAATTTCTGCTATGGTTCTGTGTAGGGTTAATCTCTGCTATATTTAAATAGGGGATGAATTATAGCCTTGTGCACTATGTGGGGTGTAATCTCTGCTATATTAAATAGGGATCGTAGTCCTTCATAGTGTTGGAAGGCGTAATCTCTGCTATACTAAATAAGAGTTGCAAAAAAGGTGCCGTAGTCTTTTATCAAATTTCCGCTAAGTTTAAATAAGGGTTGGAAAATGTGTTCGTAGTCTTTTATAAATAGGGGATGCGAAATATGCTCGTAGCCCTGCACAAAGAGGATGAAAATAAAGTGTTCGTAGCCTTTTATACATTGTGAACAAACACGGCGACACAGCGTATCATACAGCCCTGGAAAATCTACTCCTTGCTATTAGCCAGGTACGGGGAAAGTAGTGCAATTACTCACAAAGTGCTTTCAAGTGACGGTAGTACTACTCTCATCTTTCGATTCGGAGTAAAAGTAAGCATTCTATTCGGTTCAATGATTTGATCTATATTATTTTGCCATTGTACTTTATCTATAAATTCATCCACTCATCGGTCGTTGATTGTCTTTTGTTACCTTTTTTCTTTCAGATTTTACCTTTCTAAGTACATTCCGAATTTCTAAAATTTCGGTTTTCAAATTTAATTTTTTACAGAACTGTTGCCGTGCTTGGCGTTAGTATTGCTTGGATGTTCGTTTCATGACGGCTACTTGTTTTTTATACTCTATTAAGTTAGAGTAACTCGGATTTTGCAGATATTTATCTAAAAGATTTTTTTCATGTATGTTCTTACAATCTTCGTTCCACCAATGTAATTTAGGGTATTTAGGTTCAGAGTTACCCAAGTTTACCGGACAGGTAATATTCATTGCCTGATTTAATGTTTGAATGAAAGAAGTATATTCTGCTTGTATATTGTTAATACGAGGTATCTTGTGATCAATCAATGAATCAAATGTTTTGCGAAAAAGATCCCAGTCTCCTGCCCGAGTTGTCCATTTTCGAATACGGTATGTGCTATCAAGCGAAGGATTGTGATTGCTTGTTCCTAACTGTATGAGACATGGATAATGATCACTCGTGAATAAGGAATCTAATGTTCGCCAATCCAAGTAGCACGCTATTTTGCTGGAACATATCGCTAAGTCTATTGAAGAAGGTTTATTTCCGTTTGTGGGTACATATGTTATTGAATCATCGTTTAAAAGTACTAATTTTTTTAAATCCATCCACTCCCTGATGGTGTTACCGAGCCTACAATTCTTTCGGTTTCTTAATTCAAAAAGTTTCCCGTTCTAATCGCTCACATATAGACTAGTTCCCGTAACAAGGTCGTGCAATTGTTGTAATGCAGAAGTTGAAATCTGTAAAGATAATTTGTTTGAGGGAATGTAAATGGAAAAACAATTTATGAGTCTTGAACCTATCCTAGCTTTAACTGCGCAGATTTCTACTTTGAATTTCTTTATCGAGGCAAGTGTGTCTGGTATCTGCATTATGTCCCATTGAATACTACTATGCATATATATTCCTACACCTAAAGAACTGTTTGCTCTGATGTGTGCAGAGTATAATGTCTAATATGAGTGTTAAAATTTTTCTTCCCACATAGTTCCGAGACACAAACAGCTAACGGATGATGAGATTAAATAAACAAAAAAATCCTTTCGTTGAGAAATAGATCGAATATTCCAGTGCAAAATATGTTGCATGATGCTAAATATACTTTAAATTTACACAGTATCAATTATAAAAAGTGAATCTAGGTTTTATCCCCTTTTTCTTCTTTTTTCCTTTTCTATTCTAAGAATTCTCGTAGTTCCCTCAAAGTTGCTCTACACAGAGTTGTCAGCTTCCGGCTCATTGTGGAAGTCGGGTTTTCTAGAATCGTATCTAACATATCTGATATGCGTTCTATAAGCATTTTTAGAATGCCGTTGATATTCTTCTTTCCATCATTTTCATTTTTCTCTCGTTTTTGTTCAGACATTTTGTAAGTATATTCTGAATATTGCATTTTGTCCCTTTGCTGGTATCCTTCTTGTATTTTTCTTGTATCTTGTGGTTTCATTCCAAAGTTGTCAAAGTTTGTCTCTAGGTCTTGAGTGTCGCTCGTACGCCTTTAATTATCTGCTCCATTATAATTCCGAGATTTGTTGCTTTTTTCTTCACTACTCATTTTTTCAACATGATGGTCTTTTTCCCCATTGAGCCTCAGGTACCAGCCTTGGTGTACTGTGAAAAGGTTTGATTGGAAGCCTTTCCCACGGTCCCTCCTGAGAAGAGCTTTTTGGTTGCTGCTGATTAACGGTACCTAATGAAGTAGAAGGTACATTATGTTTATTAATTTGGCTATTGTCCATTCCTTTTAGCACTATTATTGAATATGGTACTCGAGTTAAGACTTGTCTTGAGATGGGAATTCCTTTAACTATACGGATCGCCATACTATAAAGAATATTGTCTCGTGACATTAATTCCACGGCCTCCTCTTGCTTCTCTAACTCTGCACACGGTTTTTCTCCCATGATATGATCTGGACTATTGCATAAAATACACTTGTAAGACTGAGGACACTGTTCTGGGTGATCACCGACTAAACCACATTGTGGGCATTTCTTTTCCGATTTGCAATCTATAGCCCGATGAAAAAAGCCATAATGACGATCACATTGTAAAGGTTTCTTACGTTTCGGTTGGACTGGCACTTTTTGCTTGTATAGGATTAAATATTCAGGTAATGTCTGAGATTCGAAAGCGAATTCAATGAGTCTCGTATCAATTAATGATCCCCTGTACATGCGTTTCATACGCCTAAGTTCAACTACTGGAAACGGACTTTGTGTATTTGCAAATATTGCTTCTGTAGCACTCTAGCAGCCAAAGATGATATACCCTTTTAGCAGCTACCCAAAATAGAGATCAGTGTTGTCAACAACAGAGCTGAGAAACGCGCCACAGCAGCAGCAAAAAGTCGCTAGAACGCGCTAAACGAAAATTGGCAAGTCGCTTAAAAAGGCGCCAAACAAATTGAGGCCATAAAATGCTTCGTTTCGGCGCTATAGGCTGCCGAAAGTGTGGAATAATGAACGAACTGTGTAGTTTTTAATTTCCATGCCAGTGACAGGCAGAGGCGGTCCTAGGCCGGGGCCTAGGCCCCCCAGTTTTTTCAGTGAAAATAAACTAATATCCTCAATTGTCTTGAAATCTTTAGTATAATCAATATTTATTTTGCAATAAGTTTAATGTTATAGATTCTTTAACATGAAATGAAGTGTACCATGATAAGCTTCTTCTATTAACATGGGGTGGGGAAAGGAGTCACAGTGTATGTTAGGAACTGCATTTTGTCGAGTTTTAAACGATTTTTCAATTTCTTAGAACAAGTTTCAAGTAGTTATTTTATTTTTTTCTGGTTATGTAACACAGTATTTATTATTTTTAAAACTTTTTAGAAGTCTCTACTATCAAAAACGTTGTAACAAAGGGAAGACCACATCATCTAAAAATTTAATTTATTGCTTATAGTAGGGCTGTCAAAAATATCGATATACGAAAATCGGTATCGGTATTTTTGAATACCGAAACTTCGGTATCACCCATACCGAAATATCGATATACCGAAAATACAGATATACCGATACCGAAAATACCGATAATACGAAATATCAAAATACCGATTGATAAACTACATTTACGGATAAACAGTGGCCGTTAAACTAATAAACCGTATCATCAATCCAACAATGAATTAACGATGACAAAAACAAAACAGGAAACTTTAATTCCAATGTTATAAACCAGTTCGGTCAAATTAGCTTAGGTGTAGTACACAAGATTTCACTACTACCTGAAAATACATTCCGTGCATTTCCTTTTCACATCACCTTATCTCATACATAATCAGTTCATTCCACAAAACAGAATCCACCTTTATAGTTAATAAGTTAATTTCCTTTAAGTACAGTTCAGTTAGTCTCAATAGATTGTCAGTACTAGTAGCTGCATTCAAATAAATGAGAAGCACACACATACATCATAGTTCGCCTGTAATTATAATTAAGCATGCCCAAGCATTAGTATTCTTTAATGATTACTACTAATAGAACCTTGTTCCGTTTAGCATACAACTGTGACACGTACAAACATATATCTACACAAGAAAATTTATGTACATTGTTGCCCATGCTGCAACATTCTTCCAAACAGTAACTTCAAGCTTCGATACGGAATCCAATCTGTTTTACCTTATTTATCTTTACTGAAGAGTTATTTCCATTTAATTCCATTATAATTATCTTGCAGAATCCTTAGAATGTTCAGCATCGTAAATTCCTCCCCAAACAATCCATAAACGAACGTAAATAATACAAATTCTTCTTTAAACTCTTCTGATGTATAAATAACGTTGAGTCACAAATCATAAACACCATACATTTAGGAATATAAATAGAGGGAACCTTAGGCTGTTTTGAGGGAGAGGGAAATGAAGCTTAGAGACGAAAGGGACGAGGCATTTCGGCCATATGGACTGGCCCCATATTTAGAGACCCTATTTTCAGAGTATTGCATCTCTGAGGTGCACTCATCCTCCTATCGAAAAAGGCAATCCTCACAGTACTCGGTAGAGAGGGGCTCTAATGGGGCCACACAAGGTAGTGAGGATTTAGTAAACACGACGGAAGTCGTCGTCACCTACGACGTCATACTGACAGCCTCTGACGCTACCCACTGTAAATACAACGACGAAACCGAGATTTCCTAACTCGGCTTTGTGGACGAATGGTCAAGACGTTCGTTTCTTGAGTGAAAGGTTCAATCTCTCTTGGGTAAACACTTTTTCGTTTTTTTCTTTCGAAATATATTTTCATATGCTCGTATTTATTATTAATAATTGCTATTTTGCATTTTTCGTACATT
>JAGDQP010018242.1:0-21821 GCA_022664845.1 Lepisma saccharinum
CCTTCACACTATAAAGAACTTGTTAAAAAATTAGAAAAGAAATACTGAGAGAAAATCGAATTTCCTGTACAATTGAATGATATAGTTAAGTTTGAAAAAAGAAGTAACATGTCAATTAATGTGTATACCTATGATGAAAAATTTAATATTTATCCACTCCAAATCACGAAGAATAAGCAAGAAAAGCATATCAATTTATTATATGTAAAAGATGAAAAAAATAATCATTTTTGCTATATAAAGGATTTATCAAGATTAATAAGAAGTAGCAAAACATAAAGAAAAAGTGTACTTTTGTGATAGATGTTTGGTAAGACATTTTAGAAATGAGGAGCAATTACGAAAACATGAATTATACTGTAAGGAGCATGAGGCTGTTCGAATAGAACTTCCAAAACCATATGACAATCAAATAGAGTTTAAAAATTATAATAGATCATTAAGAGTTCCATTTGCAATATATGCCGATTTTGACTGTTTGTTATGTAAAATGGAAGGAGAGCATAATTGTTCTAAAACTGTAAAGTATCAAAAGCACTTACCAATGAGTTTCTGTTATTATATCAAATATTCAAATGGTGATTATAAAAGTCCTGTTAGTTATATTGATTTAGATGCTGCAACGGTATTTGTGAAGATGTTACAAGAAGAAGCAATAGAAATAAAGAAAATATATGATCAAAAATTTGAAATGAATGACCTGACTGAAGAAGAAGAGGAGATGTATAACGACTCAAACACTTGTCATATATGTGAAAGAAACTTAAATGAGTTACCACCAGCAGTCGAGAAGCAAATAAATGTGTTAAAAAAGAAAATACAATTCGCTAACGATAATGATGATATGATTGAAAAATTAAAAGACTGAAAAGATGAATTAAGAAAATGCTTGCAAAGGGTACATACAAATAAAACAAAGGTAAGAGATCATGATAATTTAACAGGAAAGTTTAGGGGTGCAGCTCACAGCTATTGTAATTTGAACTATAGAAATCCTAATTTTGTTCCAGTGTTTAATCACAACTTAAGTGGTTATGATACTCATCTCTTTATTAAAGAACTTGCTTATGATAAAAATGAAATTAAACTGATTGCAAATAATGAGGAGAAATATATAACATTCTCGAAATATGTAAAGGTTGGTAAAAAGAATGGAATTCATTTAAGGTTTTTAGATTCATTTAGGTTTATGTCAAAGAGTTTAGCAGAATTAGCAAACAATCTTACAAAAGAACAATACAGAGAAACATCAAAATACTTTCCTAATGATGTATTAGATTTCGTAATTCAAAAAGGTGTGTATCCATACGATTACATTGACTCACTTGAAAGATTAGAAGAAACAGAGCTACCTCCAAAAGAAATGTTTTTTAATAAGCTTACCAAAACTCATATAAATGATAAGGAGTATGAACATGCAAAAATGGTTTGGAGATTATTCAAAATTAAAAACCTTGCAGAATATACTGAACTTTACAACAAAACAGATGTGTTAATTCTAGCAGATGTATTTGAAAACTTTAGAGATGTGTGTTTAAAAGCATATGGATTAGATCCTGCTTGGTATTTTACGGCTCCTGGCTTATCATGGGATTCAATGTTAAAAATGACTAAAATTGAGCTAGAAATGTTAACTGATTATGACAAAATATTAATGATAGAGAAAGGTATACGAGGAGGAATCTCACAATGCAGTAAAAGATATGTAAAAGCAAATAACAAATATATGGAGAGTTATAATAAAGATAATTGTTCAACATATCTAACGTATCTAGATGCGAATAACTTGTATGGTTGGGCTATGAGTCAATACATGCCTTACAAAGATTTTAAATGGATTAAACCTTACATAGACATAAAGAACATTCCAGATGATTCAGAAACTGGTTACATATTAGAAGTTGATTTAGAATATCCAAAACATTTACATAACAAGCATTCAGATTTACCATTAGCTCCAGAAAACATGTGTCCGCCAGAATCGAAACAGCCGAAACTATTAACAACGCTTTATAACAAAGAAAGATATGTCATTCACTATAGAAACTTAAAACTATATATGTCACTTGGAATGATTTTAAAGAAAGTTCATAGGGTATTAGAGTTTAAACAATCGAACTGGTTAAAGAAATATATTGATTTAAATACTAATATGAGGACAAAAGCTAAGAATGATTTTGAGAAGGATTTTTATAAGCTCATGAATAACAGTGTATTTGGAAAAACTAATAATAATAATAATAATAATAATAATAATAATAATAATAATAATAATAATTTTATTAGTCGTTAGACAACTATTTACAGTTGTAATAGACTTCGTCATAAAAATAATACAATAAAATATAGAATTATATAATAAAAGTTAAGATTATACAATATGTACGTAGTTTAATAATGGTCCCTTAAATAAGTTTCAAATTCACCTACGCTATATAGGCAACTATGGAAAACATTAGAAAGAGGCCATGTATTAGCTTAGAATGTGATCCAAAGAGAGTAGAGAAATTAATAGCGAAGCCAAACTTTGATTATAGAACCATATTTAGCGAAGATCTGTGTGCGATACATATGAGAAAAGAAAAGTTAACATTCAATAAGCCGATATATGTGGGTATGAGTGTACTAGAGTTATCAAAACTATTAATGTACGATTTCCATTACAATGTTATGAAACCTAAATATGGCATCAATATAGATTTATGTTATATGGATACTGATAGTTTTATATACGAAATTGAGACGGATGATTTCTACAAAGATATGAAAGAAATGGTTGATCTATTTGATACGAGTGAATATGGGAAAAACAATATATATGGAATACCACTAATAAACAAAAAGGTCTTAGGAAAAATGAAAGACGAGAACAACAGTAAAATAATGACTGAATTTATTGGGTTAAGATCGAAGATGTATGCCTTTAAAGTAGAAAACAAAGAAAAGAAAAAAGCAAAAGGAATAACGAAATGTGTAGTAGCGAAAGAGTTAAAATTTAATGATTATAAGGAAACTTTGTTTAACAATACAAAAACATTTAAAGATATAAACCTGATTCGAAGTCACAAACATAATGTATATACTGTTGCTGTTAATAAGTTGGCATTAGATTCTTTAGATGATAAGAGGTATATATTAGAAGATTCGATAAGTACATTGGCTTGAGGTCGTTATAAGATAGAATAAAAGTGTAATTATGTGTAGTGTAGTTTTAGATTTTAAGTTCTTTATGGTTAAATGCTATAAAGTTTTCTTTGATTGTGTTCTTTATGTAATTTTATTTTGCGCTAGGGTAATGTGGAGAGTGTACCTTAATTGTGAGATTTGTATATGGGGTGTTGAGGGGGTGAATGTGATTTTTCTGTATGGCTAAATTGGTATAAAGTGCTATCTTTTTTCCTTTCCTTTTGGGGGAGGGGGATTTTAAAAAGTTATTCTAAACAGCGGGATTTATATATGAAATGGGGTCAGGAGTGAAATTGCGCTAGAATCCCCATTATCTCCCTACTGACGGGAACTGCTTCATGGCATGAAAGACGATCTACGATTCACTCCGCCCAGTCAGACTCAGTAATTACGACATGGTTTTTTGTTTATTGCGCAGTGTTGGGTAAGGCATGGAGTTCGGTCTTCTATTCACACCTGCTAACAGATTCTCCAATTTGAGACTGTCAACCCTATATATGTTGTCGCCGACAAATGTAGTTGATCAACCTCCAATGTATGTATATCGTATGTATAGACAATATCTCTCTGTGGCTAATAGGCCAGCGTGCTTGCTCACAATCTATGACATTTCTTATCTGCTTTCGTATGTGAGAGGTGTATGCAATTCGTGTGCATTATATGTCAAGTATCAATTTACTATATAGAAGAACAGGCCTTAATTCGTTTATATGTTATGTACATTTTCTGAACATCTTTCAAATTGAAGAATTTTAAAGATACTGTGAATTTATTTTTCTTAGAATGAGAAAAATGTGGCTTCGCACTATTTTGTCTCAAGTCTTTCAATTACAATCTTTTTATTCCATATTTATTGGCTCAGACCATCGTAAGTAACATGATAGATTGCTACTGTCCTTTTCATTACTAGATAATGGTCACGAATAATAAAACCTTGCACTAAAAATGAGATCTAAAGTTTGGATATATTTTTAAAAGATTTGATCCAAGTTTTTGTCTGTCTTGCAGAAGTATTTGACAAATCATTTCGTTCACAAAATTCTATGCTGGAGGACGAATTAAAAGAGCAATGGTAATTAATTAAAGCAAACGATTTGATAGAGATATTTTCGTGTGTTGATTTTACTATTTTGCTTTGATAGTTTCCAGAGAGCAGACGTTTGATTGAGCTCAAAGTGTGGAACATTTTTAGAGCACCAAGTGTGTATACAACTTCTCTTCCTTTATTTATTTATTTACTTCCATGGTGCAAATTGTGCGTTGAAAAAGTCAACTTATGTCCACTGGAAGAGGAGAAGAGAACACGATTAAGGAGTTTAAGTTACGAATTCTGAGTTCGCTTATTTTAAATTATGACAACTTTCGCACGAACTAAGCTTCTTAGGTTTTAAAACAACTTAAATTCAAGCCCTTATTTGTTCGCAGATAGGCAGCCTTGTAGGAAGAGACAGCAACATAAATCGCCCGTTCTACCATTTTGTGTCTAGCAGGAATATTTCATTGTGGTTGCTGGTTGTTATCAAAATGAATAGTGCAGTAATAATTGGCATTTTAAATTAATTTCATGATGACGAAATAGTGTTCTTGTTACTGTAGAGGTTGGAGACTGTGAACGGAGTGTGCCTCTGAACACAAAAATGCTTTCGTGTTTGTCCTTGTTCCAGATAGAAGAATAGAAAGCATTTGATCTACAGCTGAACTTTAATAATGTGAGAAGCTTTCTAGATTGAAGAAATAATGGGTTCTTGAGTGTTCCAAGGAGGTAATGTTTGCGTACTGGAACACTGTTGATTGGCCATTTTATTAGGTACTAGATGTTGACTTGAATTTTGTTGGTTCATGACTTGGTAAAGTAAATTAGGGTTATTTATTGTTTGAGGATTCGCATTTTGTATGTTGATACTTGGATTTTGAGATAAGGTGTGATTCAAATGTGTATTATGCATTATTTCCATATTTATGTTTTGTGGACTTAAATCGTCCAAATTTTGAAAGACTTCAACTTTTCCCACATACTCTCTTTTCTTTAACAGATCTTGAGACGCCTCTATCGCATGCAATCTTGTCTGTAAACTTGACACAGTTTTATATGTTTCAAGGGCGATCTTCTTAAGGAAACTCCTTTGTAGTCCTAATGACAAATAATGAACTTTGGCCTCTTCTGAACATTTCGGAAGATTGTGCCTTATTATGGCCCTTAATTTACGAAGAAAATATACATCTGTAGACTCGTTAGGGTATTGTTGACTCTGATGTGTCTCCATTTCCGCTTTATATGGAGGTAATTTAGGACGACTTAGGCTAGAAAGCTTTTCTTTCAGCTGCTCATACGTATGATCTTTCATATGATTTTGTGTTTGAATTTGGAAGATAAGATCTAGGGCTACGCCGCTTAAGTATAGTTTTTTGTCATCCCAAACTTGTAAACTTGCTAAATGTTCATATATCATGAATAAACGGTCAGGATCTTCATTAATTTGGCCTGAGAATTTTGTTAAATGTGGGAGATAAAATGAAGATTTATTTGCCATATCGTGTTTTTTTCAGGCATTTAATAATGAATTTAGAATTTGACCACTTTTGCCAGAAACAATCAACATCCTATATAATTTATTGAAACATACGTTGTTCCTTTTGATGATTCCGTCCTTTAGGCTTGTAGTCCAGTCCTCCTTATGGGATCCTATTGTAGAGTAGTATCCAGTTCCTGGGGTGGGATGGATGAAAAATTTCAAATATATTCTTCCAGGGATTTGTGTCCAAAAAAATCGGGGTGGGTTTCCATAGAAAAGGGTTGGTAATTTCCAAAACTTTAAATCCAATGGTAAAATATTGTCACTGTTTCACTGTCTGTTTTTAAACGACACTTCAATGAAGGCACTTTTAACTAAGTCACTTTCTAGTCGGTCTGTTGTAAATGTTTTTGACCACTTTTATCGCAATAAACAGCACTTTGTATAAACGTTAGGAGACTTTTGCTGCACACATTACGAATCGGTACTTCACAACGTAATAAAACGTATTAAGACCCGAGCGATCCACTACGTAATGATTTATTGGTTATCTGGTAATAAATCATGAGATAGAGCCTTCCGACGTAGGACCGTATATTTCGTGGTTAAATAAAGAGCATAAAACTGTTTCGACCGACACCATTTTATTACAAAATTCCATAAATGTATGTATACCTAACTCCAAGTCCAAGTCAGAAAGGTGTGAGGTTAATCCGACTTCAACCAAGTCGGTGGTAGAGAGGTTTAGGTACTCTGACTCCAAAACCAAGTCAGAGAGGAGGGAAGAGCTGACCACAGTCGAAGTGATCCACTTAAGATATCTGACTGGGCTTTTGTAGGCCTCTTCTGTTTTTCTGGTAGGCGTGGCTTGAGCAGTTGCAAGTTTCTCCACTTGGAGTCGGCGTCGTCTGCTACTACTTCTGTTTACGCAAACACTATAATTGCTCTTGTTTACGTTGTGTTTGTTTTGTTCTTGTATGTGTCTTACTGACACATATATTGCATTCCCATTACATTATGTTTTTACTTTTTAGTACGAATTGTTTAAGAAAAGTACGTTTTATAAAGTGTTGTATATATAATGGTAAAATTTATTATAATTTAAAGATAAATTATTATTTAAAGATTTAAATAAATTAAATACTTACTATAATATTAAAAATGTTGCGAATATGATTAACAGATAAGATTTTTCTCTGAATTCTCAAAGCCGCAACCTTTAACTTAAATTTCAATTCTTCAGAATGAATTGGAAGTTGGTATAAAGGTCCAAACCAACAATGACATAATACTTTGGGTAGAAGTGTGTTACAATTGTTGTAGCAATTGTTTAGGATGAATGAATGTATCTTTACTTATTTTGATCTTTACCTTCATTTCAAAAATAAAATGGAGCGGAAAGGTAAATTTAGTGGAAATCATAATGCAGGACGCAATCGCAGGCATTCCAGAATTATCAATGTAAGAATTTTTTATGTGATGAACAAAAGTTTTAATCTTGGGATGAACAGCAATGGTTCCTTACTTTGAATGCAAATAATTAGTGGAAAAAGAGGATATCCCTCATCTTGCTTGAAATGAAATTAGCTGTGCAATATAGAAGCTCACACAATCTGCTATTTGTTAGCTGAACCAGTAGACGTATCTATCTATCACGTATTTAACCCTTAAATACTAACTTTGTTGGATCTATACTTAATACTAACATACGCAAAATTTACGTACAACTTAATTGAACTGCTAGAACCGGGGTGAAATGGCACATATTTTAATGGAAGACATTTATTGATGAGGAGTGACCCTAGCACCAGAGGCCAGCGCTCTACTATCTGGGCCACCATGGCCCAAAATGTTTAATTCATTTAATGTTTAAATATTGTATGTGAGGAGTAGCAAGAACGCACACAAAACACTAACTATCTCTGAAATACGTGATAGCCCCCTTTTCCACTAAGCCCTTCAATTCAGGGAACCTTTATTTAAACATATTTTGTGCATATAATATGCGTTCCGGAGATCATGGTTGTATCATTTTGGCCGGGAATGATCTCAAATGTTTATTTCCATGCTAAATGTACAAAAGCTCACACTTCTCATGTTCAAAGTTTATGTGCATTTCTCTTTTTTTCAAACAAATCATGAAAGAGAAATTGAAGGAAGTTACCTCAATTTACGACAGTTAGCGACACGGAGGTTAGAGTTTCTTCAAGTAACGTGTGACCTCGGGGTGGGCGACAGGGTCACGGTAGCTCAACAGTTAGAGAGCTCACCTATAGCGGTCGCCAGTTTAAACCTTGCACGTCCCATGTGGGCTTTGTGGTGGACAAGGAGCCTGTCCATGGGTTTTCTCAGCGTTTTCCCGTTTCCTCTCTCTTCTTCATTCCACCAAACTTCCCATCATTATCCATCCGGTCTGAGCCCAAGTTTCGTAAAGCCTTTAACATTATTAAAAAATCAATGTGGGGTGGCTAACACGTTAGCGCACTTGTCGTCTGTACGCGTGGTCACAGATTCAATAGGTACATGGGGCAATTGAACAGAGTGGTTGGTAGCCCTTTTTACTAAAATCAATGGCCTGTACTTAGAAGCTCGATTAGGACGTTAATAACACCTGACTCACTCACTAGAGACAAGTTTTCTTTCACTTCTAAAAATGTGTTACGTTGGAGATGTGCGAGTTTGTAGGTTACCTCCTTAAATGTGAGTTTAGCAATAAAATACTAATGGCCTCTCTTGCATCGGAGAATACTATCGAAGCAGCTCATACGATTTATCTAGTTTATTATTATCTTGAATTGTCTATAACTGTTCTTTACAATTTTGTAGATGCAAAAATTGAATCTCAATAATTGAATGACATTCATATTTCTCGACTTTAATTTGATGAAAAGTATTTCATTATGCAATTAAACTCATCTTTCTTGTTTTTAATTTATTTACCATTCTTCTGTTAACGCTTGATATAAGGGCGTTTACTTAAACAATTTTCTAAAACAAAATATGTGAAAGCATTGTGTTAACCAAGTGTCTCCCATCAGCCGTGTGATGTGTTCTGTCAGGCATTTATTCTTGTAAGAGTTTCGAAAGATAGCATTTTATGAAATATACAAACTTAGTCTAAATTAATGACTTACTAAATCTAAGCGTGATAATATTAGTTCAGGCACGCCCGTTACAATAAGGAAATTAATATCGACTTAAAGCAACAAACTTATGAAGTCTAGTGCACATTTGTTAGATTGCCATGTTTAGAGTTATTGAATGAAAGAATGATGATAAAAGTAGTATAGGTTACGCCGGAAAGTTTACTTCAAAGACATTTCTTTGACAATTCCCAGAATCTGTCAGACGTAATACACAAGGAACGTGATCAAGAATTAATTCCAAAATCAAGATTTTGAGCTACGATCATGTACTTAACATCAGCTTTCAGTTACTTACATACTCTGTCCAAACTAGTTGGTTTGGCATCTATTTCAACCCAATGTTTTCCTACCTCGACCATCTTTAGTTTCTGTGTGCTATTGATTTCCAATATTTCTCTCATCACCTTGAAATGCTACTACATTACTGGCGAGAAAACAGTGTCCGCTATATTTGAGAATTTCCTAGAAATCAGTCCAGTCGTGTTTACTTTCACTGGATCACTTTTCTTCAACTTTAAATCTTATAAGATTACGTTTGTTATTCTTGAAAAGCTTTCACGTGTAACAAATAGTTTTGTTTGCGACATCACAAATTATCAGCAGAAAGTGAGGAATCGAATTTTCACTTCTATAACTCTTCCGTTTCTTATGCTAATCGTTATTTTATTCTTATGCTGGTATTTCATTGGTGGAGGGAAAACTGTATCTTGTGTTATAATCGTAATCTTTGGCTTATTTTATCTCCAACAAGTTATCGTTGATATCTGGTTCATGAATATATCCCAAATAATAAGAGATAACTTCATGTTTCTTAACCTGGAAGTTTCAGATGTTGAACGAGAACTTGGCATCCTCGTGTATTCTCCATTACGTCTGGCAGAGAGGAATTGTAAAAAGATTTATGACTTGAGAGAGGCACATTTATATCTAACTGAAATTGTCAAAAAGTTCAATGGGGCTTATGGTTTCCCAATGGTGACTCACCTGCTAGATATTCTATTGACAACTATGTTCTGTTTCTATAGACTTATCGAATGTGCTAGTAGAACTTCTTCAAACGACAAGAAACTTGGAAGGGCTTTTGGTCAAACAATAGGAATAGTTTGGCTTAGTGTGAGAGTTATATTCCTCATTTGGACATCATCTGCCACTGGCGAAGAGGTATTTTTTATTGAAATTTAGATCATTTTTCTAAATGTTAAAAACTATTTAACAGCATCATGTTTTAAATGGATGTTTAAGAAGGAGATATAAATCTTCTCTTAGAAATATCTGTAGACAATCTGCTATGAGAAATTTTAGGTTAACGAGCAGATGGGTTCGTTCATCTGCATTCATATGCAGGTATATTAACTCACCTTGAAGACGTATATCAACACAAATGTATTCCTCTTGAAGGTAGTCTACGATAGCAATAGTTAATTCCTAAATTTCTAAGTCATATGTTTCTTAATTTCTTCAATACATGTTACTGGTTATTTTCTCTTTAGTAACTAATGTACAGGTTTCATTGTGGTTCAAATGCGCAAACTTTCCAAAGCTTAAATGGGTGCTTTATTATTCAACGTTATTCTTAAAGAGGGGTTTAAATTGAAAATTCAATGGAGGTTGATTGGGACAGAATGTCTATGTCTAACAATGTAATTAATTCGCAAGATCATTGTAACATTTACATCGCACATTTGAGGATTTGCATTCTAGAGTGGCTAAATATATCACAGAAATAGAAGATATATTCGTGAGAAATCATTTGAATATTATTGCCGTATGACATATTTGAGTGCAGCAGCACATCATATAAGTACTGTCGAAGTTTAGTTCCATGAATGTGTCTTGTATGAGAGATACTTCGAAAATTTACAGCTAAATCAAATTCTTATGATTACTTCCACGTTTTCAATATATACGCATTGAAATATGTGTTCGAACATCTGAATGCAAGTGTCTCTCTCAGAACTGAAAGTTTTAAGAAAATCCATAAAAGTATCTGAATGGCATACTTTTCACTCTTTAATATTAATGATACATTTATTCTTAGACGTACGGTAAGCTCATCTCAGTTAATTAAGTTTACAGATATATCAGTCAAAAATTAAATCTTGTGGTGGTATAGTGCCTTCCTGAATCAATTAATCTCGGTTGTTAATTTGTAGCAGGAGATAGTTGAAACTTTTCCCTCTGTGAGGAAGTGTTTCGTGGATTTGTTTCCATGAATATCTCTTCTCCACTGCTCGGATATGTACAAAAGTAAAACTCTGCACTGAATAATCATCATTCTGCTCGTTTAAGACATGTTTATGCTATTATCAACAAACGTTCACTGAAAGGACAAAGCAATTTCCTTTGACAAATTCACCTAATCTCTAGGTGGAGAAGTATTCCTCCAAATTACAGTTCCAGTTGGTCTACTAGATATTTGGAAAGTCGCGAACTCCTTGTGGTTCACACTATTCACTGGAACCTCCATATTTTGGATATACAAACTTTTAGATAAAGGACTTGTTCATAAATCATGCAATTGATACTAAGGAGAATTAGAAAGTCTTTCATCCTTTTGAGAATAATTTTCTTGCATCAGTGGAACCAGCAGCCTTATCGACTGTAAATCTTGTGTAACATGATCTCGTAACGTTGTCTTCCACCTGTCTCCCCAAAGGACCAAAGCATTAAACATCGCTCATTAGAAGAATGCGCTCATTTCGTAATTGTACTCTTGAAGATTGTCCTGAAGTGGATATATTTAATATAATATGAGTGAATTTGATTCTTATATAAATAATGAATTGTATATATCCTTATGTCACTACTTAGCTCCAAATATGTATTTGTATATTACATCTATATGTGTGTGTAGAAAATGTGATATGTATGTTGAACACCACAATTTGGCAATTAACCTGTTGTGTTCAATAAGTATGTAAATAATGGTACTGTTTGATGATCTCAGTTCTAGTATGGCCTTTCAGCGAATTTGCTTTTAGTAGCCTTTAAAAAATATCACTTAATGACATTCATCTTAATGGAATATATCACTCATGTCTCTAGCTTCCCCAACTTAAAAAGGGAGAAGGGATCAATTCTTTTTCTATAAAAATAATACCATTTCATATACGTCCACTTCTTCTTCATAAGTTTCTGCCTCAAACCTGAATTGAATTGATTTTTCACACATTATTTTAGAATTATTTTGAAAATGGTAAAATAGAACAACATATTTCATCAATTTACGATCTTCAACAACTTTATCTTTTGTTAATAATTTAATCAATATACTTAATTGTCAATTCGATGCACAACTAGCGTTTATACATTTATTAACAACGTTCACCAGCAGATTAAACTAGCTTTTCTTCTGTTTTGCCTTTACTCGCATTAAGGGTTCGAAATGTCTCTTTCCACTACCGTTTTACAGTGAGCAATACATGGCACGGCATGATACAAAGCATGTTTTATTTTGGCTTCAATGGAAAAATAACTGACCTCGTATTCAAACTGAACAAGCGCTTTCCTTCTTGCGCATAACATGCTTTGTACTGAAATTATGTAACAAACGAAACTAAAGGCATTCAAACTTAAAACTTGTCATATGGGAAACAAACTAGAAGTACAAGTTTAAAGGAGGAGCACTTAGGTTCATTCTAAAGAGGACAGAAGGCTACGCAACATAAAGAAAAAAATAGCTTCTTGTCTGGAAGGATAAGTTGGAAAATTTAAGGTTTTCTCGAACACAAAAGTTTTATTTTGTTGGGATACCTAACGAAATTTAGTGGAGAAACGTTAGATATCACCAAAATCGTATTCGGAGAGACGTCTCTGCATAAACCCAAAGGAGAAGAAAAAGGACGATCATGTATTGAAGGACGAGAAGCCCAAAGGCGTTCTTGATCCTGCAATTTCCTATTTTCTGTTCATCATGTCTTCTTCCTATAAACATATGCAACTAATGATTCCCACGATTATACTGTTTGTCCCTGAAATAAGGGTGCAATCTTTCGGAGATGGTTCCTGTCTTCAAAATTGAAAAAAGATCATTCGATGAAGTGTTAAAGATCGTTTAGTTTCGGAATTACATGTACTCGAAGTTACGACGGTATTGTCACAAACGACGTCATATGATGATATGATGACGTGAGTTGTGTCGGATAAGCAAATCACAAGTACCCAATATATTTATTTAATCAATGTTTATGCGTAAAGAATACGGATTACAACGGATTCATGTTCGCCCTAAAGCATATTTATTCCTTGCCAATGAAATAATTACGTTATGAAACCTGTCTACGGGGCAGCCACTCAATCATAAACAATGCTCAGCTATGTATTATGTGCTACTTGAATGGTGATCTGCTAAACCAACACGGCTTACGCCATCATTTACCCAGATAGGACGTCATTTGTGACGATGCTGCCATAATTGTGAGTGCCTGTAGCTCTGACGCTACTCACGTTTCGAGTTTTCATCAGAAGAACTCCTTCCTTGTTTTGAAAGGGACATTCCGAAGCTTACGCCATTGTTTCAGGGATATGCTGTGATTTAAGTTGATTTCCATCCACTGCTGGATGAGGGACTCCTTTTCCCGACATATCTTGGTCTGCTGCTGTCCTCATTCAGGTAGTTACTGAAAACACGATTTCATCTACCCATCCTGCATTTGGCCGTCTTCTGTATCATTTCTTTTCCTTGTGACTCCAGTGTCCAATATTTATTCTCCAACTTCCATTCACCCGTCTAGCTATGTGACTGGGCAACTACACTTCATCTTCCTTGCATTTATGATTTCATCTTCTTCTACCTTTGTCAGCGAATCCAATTATTTATCTTCCTGACCTTTCCACTAATTCCTAGATGCCTCTCCATCGCTCCTTGTGCAACTCTTAATCTTCGAGTCGTTTACGCACTCAATGTCCACGTATCATCACGTGTAAGACTACCAAGGTAGCAAGAGAGGCTACAGCTTGGCATTAGACTCAAATTTAGAGATCTTCATCATCTTTATTTATAGTTTATTTCTTTTCTGGACAAAGCTAGGAAATTATAGGTGCCTGGAAATTTTCAATAACTTATCTCATAAAAATCGACTTTCGAGGTTTCAGGAAAAGTAAAAAATAATAGAAACCTGAGGAAAGATCTTAACGCAGGTTGTTGTTCAGTTAAAAATCCATCGTCTTACTGGCCGAACTAAGCTGCCGCTGATAAGAAATCACTACACGAAAAGATTATAGAGGGTAAGAAAAAAATAGCCACGAAAACACAAAGTTAGTCTGATATTTCTATCCGTTGTTCTATTTGTCAATTAGGAATCACAATTTCCATTCACTGAGAGTATCTCCCATGTGTGCTAAAGTACATGATTAAAATGGCGGCAACAACAAACACTTGATCAGGATTGGATGTTTGGTTACGATGAAAAGCCGTTTTGTCCTTCTGCGCACGTGCGAAAATCACACTGGAACTGAAAATTGAAACTTTACAATAAGGTAAACTAAAATTCTCGCTTTTTGGAGGAGTACTGTGAATACTGACATCTATCTGAAACATTACTTGATGTATTAAGGCACTTTGCGAAAACTTAAGATCGTGTGTCTACAATTGATAGTGTTATACAGATCACTTCCTATTAATCTCTTTAGTAAGTAGGACAGGAGGTTTACCAAGTTTGTTTGCGGAACGCATTATAACAAAATGTTATGACAGAACGTGACGCGTAACTGAGACAGTACCTTAACGGGCGATCCACTCTCTGCGAAGGCTCAGAGGTGACTGGCGGCGGTCTGGCTGTATACCTGACATCCCACACCACACTCACAGGCCGAGCAATTCGTCTCCCAACGCGCCTGGCGGTCGGGAAAAAAGCATTCTCATTACTTTTGGGACAGACCCTGTATATTCAAGCTGGGCATGGTAATGTAGCTTCTGACGTGCTCCTTAGAAGAAGCAAATTAATATCGACTTGATATCAACCATCTACCAGTCTTGTATCTTTCCCATGTTCGAAAGGTAATAAGAACGCTTTAAGCTCCTCCGGAAAGTTGAATTTCCTCAAAAGAGATTTCTCTTGGAATCCTCAGTTTCTTTGAGGACATATTTTATATGCAATAGTCTCCAGATTTGAATATAGTACCCAGGCATTGAGTTACAATTATGTACTTGGTTTCAGCTCACATCTATTACATAGTGTTTCCAAAGTAGTTGGACTTACACCTATTTCATCAGAATATTTTTCTATCTTTAGTTCCTGTATATTTATTATTAATCACCATCTCTCTTATCACCTTCAGATGCTACTCCGTTACCGATGCAAAGACAGTGTTCGAGAATTTCCTCAATATTAGTCCAATAGTGTTCATTTTTATAGCCTCACTATTCCTTCAATTTTAAACCTTATAAAACTACATTTGTTATTCTTGAGAACCTTTCAAATGATACAAATCGTTTTGTTTACGACACCAACAGCTATCGATACAAAGTAAAGACAACACTCTCAGTTCTATAACTGTTGTTTTTTTTGTTAATCATTGCTTCAGCTTTCAGCTTGTATTCTGCGACTATCAGCGAGAGTACACATTATGTTCTAGTTATAATCTATGGAATTGTGAATCTCCAAGAAATTTTCATCGATGTCTGGTTTTTAATTGTATCTCGAATAATAAGGGAACATTTCAAGCTTCTTAACGTAGATGTTTCAGTCATTGATTCACGACTAATATGCTTCACGTATTCTGGATTGCTGGAGAAAGCAAGAAATTGTGAAAAGGTTTTTGAGTTTACAGAAACACACTTCTATTTAACAGAAATGCTGAAGCTCTTGAATTGGGTCTAACGTTTCCCAATACCAATACACGCGTTACATATTCTGTTGTCCATTATGTTTGCTTTCTACAGAATAATCGAGTGCGTCAGTGGCAGTTCTAAAAACCACAATAAACTTGGAAGGGCTCTTGTCGAATTTATAAGCTTAATTTGGCTCTGTGGGAAAGCCATAATCCTTGCTCGCTCATCATCTGCCACATGTGAACAGGTAGTTCTATTATTTCAAAATAAAACTTGTCAGAATGTTAAAACTGTTCAAATGAATTAAAGTAGGCATAATCATATATAACCGGGTTGGAGTTACTGGTCTCCTACCAGGCGCCTCCCCAGGTGGCGGATACGGGAATGCCGACCAGATATGGTGGGTACCGGAAATGGTGGGCTGTGTTGGGTGATTTCAATGCAAAGGTAGGGAGGAAAGAAAAATATAGACCTACTATAGGCAAATACAGCCTTCACGAAAAGACCAGCAACAATGGAGAAAGACTGATAACTTTCGCGATTTCCAAAAACCTACTGGTAAAGGGCACGTACTTTCAACACAAAGACATACACAAATACACATGGGTATCTGCGGACTGCAAAACACTCAACCAGATCAATCACGTATTAGTAGACAGACGAAGACACAAAAACATAATGGATGTTAGGTCGTACAGAGGAGCGGAAGGTGACACCGACCATCAATTAGTGATCACAAAGGTAAGTGAAAAGTTATGCATCGCGAACAGAAAAAGCAAGGGGTCAAAACAACTGAAATTCGAAGTGAAACGATTAAATAATCCGAGCATAAGAGCAGATTACCAACTCGAACTCTCAAATAGGTTCGAAATCTTAGCCGACTCGAGTAACATTAATGATGATATTAATAATGAAATTGATGTAAGTAAGATGTGGGAGGCAATTAGTGAAACAATTAAGAGCGGAGCGAAGGAACGCGTAGGTGAGAAGAAACAACAGAAAAAACAAACCTTGGTTTGATGAAGAATGCCTTAAGCTTCATGAGGAACGAAAACAAGCAAGGCATCGATTTCTAAGTAATAAAAGCAAAGCAAATACCAACCACTACAGTAACGCGAAGCGAAACGCCACAAGCAGGTTCAGAAACAAAAAGCGAAAATATCTAACGCAGAAGATTCAGGAGATAGAGGAAAACGGGAATACAAATAACATACGAGATCTATACAAAGGGGTAAACTCGTTAAGAAAAGATTACCAGCCGGAAGGAACTACATAAATTTCTAAGTGCTATATGGAGAAAGGAAGAGCTCCCAAAGGAATGGAAAACCTCAATAATAGTTTCGATTTACAAAAAAGGTGATAAATCAGACTGTAATAATTTTCGCGGAATCTCGATACTTCCAACCTATTACAAGGTATTAAGTAATATTCTGTTAACATGCCTAAGTGTATAAATAGATGAAATAATTCGAGATAACCAATGTGGATTTAGAAGAAATACATCCACGTTGGACCAGATTTTTGCGTTGAGACAAATTTTGGAGAAGAAATGGGAATACAATGGGACGGTTTATCAGCTATTCATTGATTTTAAGAAAGCATATGATTCTATCAAAAGGGAAAAGTTATACAGTATCCTGATACGATTTGGGATTCCGAAAAATTGGCTCAACTAGTGAAGATGTGTCTCGGCGATCCCATAAGCAGAGTACGGATAGGTAATAATATGTCAGATAGTTTCAAGATTCCCAACGGATTGAAACAAGGCGATGCCTTGTCACCGCTACTTTTTAACTTTTCGTTAGAATTTACGATTTTAAAAATTAAAGGGGACAAAAAGGGACTATCATTGAATGGTTTGAATCAAGTGTACGTATACGCGGATGATGTAGATTTAATAGGGTACGATATAGATGCACTAGAAAGCAACACCGATGTCTTAGTAGAAGCGTGCGATGAGATAGGTCTACAGGTAAACATAGATAAATCAAAATACATGATAACAAGCCGAAACACAGGGAATGAAGGAAATAAAAACATAAGAATTATGGATGATGTCATAGAGAAAGTAAACAAATGTTAATACAACGGAGCATACGTAACAAGCAAAAATGAGGTCACGGAAGAAATAAAAAGTTGCTTAGTATCGGGTAACGCATGTTTCTATTCAGTCCAAAAACTTCTAACATCGCAATTAATATCAAGGAAATTAAAAATATACAGAACTGTTATTCTGCCGGTAATACTTTATGGTTGCGAAAGTTGGCGTACGATCTAGCAGATGAATATAAATTACGTGTGTTTGAAAATAAGGCTTTGAGAAAGATATACGGGCCTGAACGCGACGAGATGACTTGTAGAGTGGAGAAGACTGCATAACGAATAACTCCTCGGCCTGTACGATTCACCAGATGTAAAGATAATGAATTCGCGACGACTAAGGTGGGCAGGCCATGGAACTCGGATGGGGAAAAACGCAGATTATATTATATCCTTGTTGGAAGGCCGGATGGAAGGAGGCCATTGGGAAGACCGAAACGTCGTTGGAAGGACAATATTAGAAGAGATCTTTGAGAAACAGGTGTTCGTGATGGAAACTGGCTTGATATTACCCAGGATAGAATCCAATGGCGAACGTTTGTTACTGCGGCGATGAACTTGCGAGTTCAATAACCCATAGAGTTAGTTAGTTAGTTAAATATATATAATTTCAAATAACAGTAAGTAATTATCATTGAGTTTTGTAATTATATGCTATGAGAAATTATTGTGCAAATTTAGTTTAATTAATACGATTCTAGCCGTCTCTCACAGTAGGAGTCAGTCAGAGTTAATTCTCGAAATTGTGCATTTAGGCCACCCCCGAATACCACCAAGGTACATGATAAGAAAAACTACTCTTGTTAACCCTTTAAGTTACCGTGTCCTGTAGCACAGTTAATTTAAACCTTCGTTATTCTTTTCAAGTTCTGTTTCAAAGTCACTCTTATTAATTCTTAAAATTCATTGTTTTAGTGTGACACCCATGAGGCAACAATTATACAGAATATTAAATACTGTGGGCAAAAATTTGAAAGTGATTTTCAGTTAGCCGCGAAATCGAAAAAGTTGTCTGCAGAATACGCGTGGCAAGCTTTAAAATTAAAAAAAGAATTCCACCACTCTTTTCGCGCAAACGAGAGACAAGACATGACAAATAAATATTTAGCATAATCTTTATACTGCAACCGTGGTATTGCAGGTGTTTCAAAGTATCGTGCAATATCCTACATTCAAAGAATCGAACGTTCCGCATTTTTCGGGACAGCCCCGAATTTTAGGGTTGTGTCCCGCTGTCCTGAATAAAAGTATTAAAAGTCCCGAATTTAATCAAGTAAGGGCGATATAATTTCGTTTGTTGGGGGCAAGTGAAGTAAAATTTACATTGTTTAAGTGTAGTGCGCCTGGGCGTTTATACGTAGTAGATAATACATTATCAAATAATTAATAATATTAAAGGCAGAATTGTAAATATAATAAAATTATATTAGGTGAAAATGTCTTTGCTACATCGGAAAATACAATCGAGGAAATTTTTAAAGATAATATAGTTACTGACTATATTTTTCCACTCTGATATATACGATAATAATTTTCTACATATATACTCATTTTCAGTCATTTTCTATCAATTGCTGGATGAAGTCTCCCACTGTCTTTTCACATATCCCTTCCAGCTGCTACCCTCATATATAGAGCTCGTGTAAAACGCTTGATTTCGTCTCCTTGCTTTGAATTTGGACGACATCAAGGTCATTTCTCTTCTCTGGGAATCCAATGTAGAACATATATCGTCCATCTCCTATCTGTTCACGTGTCCAGGCCACCTCCACTTCATTCTGTCGCTGTCTTGATTACATGTTCTTTGTTTGTGAGTGAATCCATTTATTTGCCTTCCTGCGCATCCTAGTTATTCCTAGCATGCATTTCCTCATTGATCTTTGAGTAACTCTTAATTATTGAGTCGCTTACATACTCAATATCCACGTTTCACAGACGTACATTATCACAGGTAACACATTGATTATAAATTTTACGCTTAAGACACATTGTTAGTTTGCTTTAGAAAATAATGTTTAGACTTCAAAACGTCCTCCACAGCATTTTACATCTTCTACTTATTCATCCGTCAGCTTGAATGTTTAGTTAAACGTACTCAGCAATGGACATTTCCGTTTTCCCCGTCCTCATATATTTTACAACTTGTTTGTGTACATCAGATTAAATAATATATAATGCTTTTGAAATTTCGGCGCTACGGTTCTCCGTTATGTAGAAATATAGCATGAAATACTGAGAATTCAATCTCCTACGTCATGGAACGAAAATCATCCTCTGATTGGTTTGACGTAATCAATCCGTACTATTTCTGTAGCTATGTGCTTCTCCCTATGTTACGTTCTTTATTCAGAAGTTTGAAGACGAGAAAACAAAAAAGAGAAAGAACATTTGCATCATCACTTAACGAAATAATTAATGTACAAATCTGCAGAACACACTTCAATAAATTAATACACCAAACATGTTTTTAAGAACAGAAATTGCTCGAAACAATGACAGGGGGCAGTCTTAACTTGCAGTGCTCTTCTTATCGCTGCTTTGTGTCACTTTTGATGTCTTGACAATTTGGCGCAATTAGTAGGCGCATGTAACTTTTAACCTTTTATACTTTCACCTAAGGCTGTTCGAATCCTATCAAAGGCCGTGTTTTACTTTACTTCACAAAACTCAAGAGTAACTTCAATGTAAAAGTTTCAATTTATGCTTTCGTTTCTTACATGCTTTTATTATTATTTTTTACAATGACATATTAAAACTATTCAATATATTCACGAGCTACAAGTAGTACGTTAAATTGTTAACAGATGGCAGTAACGAGTACTATTAATTTGTGTGCTTTTAAGTTCTTGAAAAATGCTTCACTAGCATTCATTAAAATGTATACAATTATCCAATATAAAAACCCACATTTTTTTTAGAGAAAAAAAAATAGGTAATTCTTTTTAAATACAAGAGTTCTAAAGAGCATTATTAGAAGATATCTTATGATTTAATCATGAAAAAAGAGCTGCTATAAATTAGTGTTGAGACTACCAAAATATATCAGTATCTTAAAAAGTATAAAAAGTAAAAATCAATTTTAAATGAATAAAACGAACTAAATGACGTGTTAAGGCATACAGAAACGCTATTCACCACTTATACTATTTGTTTTGATCCATTTTTGCTATCTATTTTAAACAATACTAACAAATCAAATACCATCTGTATGTTAATGACAAGCAGTCGGCAGTACGTCATAACATGGCGGCGACCGATTAAGCGCAAGGCTGAGACTCTTTTCAAGCAAGTCTTTACTACTCTTGATAAATGCATTACAGAAAAAAGAATTTTTTTTTTACTGTCTACTTTAACAGTCTATTTTTACTGTCTACTTTAACAGAAAGTTTTTTATTGCAATAAAAAATACTACCGGCAATGTCCATTATGTCAATTGTCTCTCCTTGAATTTTTACATCCTTCTTTCCAGCATGTTAATTAATATTACGTTACTTTCGTTTTACTTAAATTAATTTTAAGTTCAATTTTCGAACTGTTATCAGTCAGCTCATGCATTCTGGTTTATAGTTCTTCTGCACTTGAAGCAAACATGATTATATCATCAGCGAATCGTAGGTGATTAAGGTATTCCCCATCGATTTTTTTATTTCAACTGCATCACAGCTTTCCATGGCTTGATGATGAAATTTAAGTAAACTTGCGAAGGAGAGCGAATCGAAAGCTTTTTCAAAATCTATGAATCCTAGACATAGTGGAAGTATACATTCATTAATTCTTTCCATGGCTTCATTCAATTGTTGTATGTGGTCCATTGTGCTAACTCCCCGAAGAAGTCCGGCTTGTTCTCTTTCCTGCTTAAAATATAGGAGGAATTTAATATGATTCGAAATAAATTGCCTCAACATTTTGTGCAGAAGTGACCGTAAATGAATTGGTCTGTAGTTCTCGACGCGTTCTTTGTCTTTGTTCTCTTTCTTGTGCAACAAAATTATCCCTTCCAAGGAATATTTCTCTCTTCCTCAGGCACATTGAGAATATATATATATATATATATATATATATATATATATATATATCTATATATCTATCTATCTATCTATCTAT
>JAGDQP010018242.1:21921-32112 GCA_022664845.1 Lepisma saccharinum
TATATATATATATATATATATAGAGAGAGAGAGAGAGAGAGAGAGAGAGAGGGCGATTCACGAAATCCGTAACAGGGTCTTAACTCAGCTCCTAGTGTACAGAAATCTTTGAAACAAAAAATGTTAATTCCAAACTGCATGTGCCGAATCACGTGTTAATGCTTCTGAAATCAGGGGCGTCTCGGGAATACCTCTACAACTTCAACATTTTAAATGGCAGCAGGGGTTGATGTTGCCCCCCTTGAAACAATCGCTAAATTTTGAACAACTTTTAGAGGAAACATTGTTTAATATCTCGTAAAGTTTGGCAATTACAGTAATTAATTGGTAGGTCAAAAGCTAACTTACCGAGTACCTCTTGTAACTGAAGATTTAAAAAAAAATCCTCTGAAAGTTGTTCAAAATTTCATGTTTGTTTAAAAAAACAGAAAAATCAACCATTATTTCTATTTAAAATTTTGAAGTTGTCCCCCCATAACAGTATTCCCGAAACAATCCTGTTTTCGAAATTTTCACCCTTTTATTTCGCATAACCCATTTAGTATTTCACTTTAGTTTGGAACCTTTGCAATTTTTCTTTTCTTTTTGAGTTACAGGATCCAATAGTCCCGAAAATTTTACACCATGTTAATGTCGACCACTAATTAGTTCTTATAGCTGCTAAAGGGCATGAGCTATCGAATTATGTTTCCTTTAAAAGTTGTTCAAAATATATCAATTTTTTCAATGGGGGCAAAATAACGCCCGGCTGCCATTTAAAATTTTGAAGTTGCCCCCCGTAGAGGTATTCCCGAGACACCCCTGATTTCAGAAGCATTACCACATGATTCAGCACATGCAGTTTGGAATTACATTTTTTTTTGTTTCAAAGATTTCTGTGCACTAGGAGCTGAGTTAAGGCCTTGTTACGGATTTCGTGAATCGCCCTGTATATATAGAAATGATACTAGTATATACAATATGAGATCAAAGTATCTGGTTGCTCGAAACGTTGTTTATCATAGAGGGTGACACAGTACTGCTCTCTACCTCGTACAACATATCATCAGATCTGTCAGTAGTCAGCAGATTCCGCGAGACAGCAGCATGGGATGGTCTGAGGAACTCATGGACTTTCAACGTGGTCAGGCGTTTGGGTGCTATTTCTGTAAGAAGTCTGTGAGCAAGATTTTCGCCCTCCTGAACATGTTTCAGGTCTACTGTTTCCAAAATTATAGTGAAGTGGAAACGTGAAGAGACATATACAACTAGAGTGCAGGTGGACCACCCATGTTGACCTCTAGACAGCGTCCATGTTAACAGAGGATCCTAAAGCGTATTCATCAATTATGTATCGCGACCAACACACAGGAATTCCAAACTGCATCAGGATGACTGTTTGCCGCCAGGTGAAGAAACTTGGTTTTCATGGCCGAGAAGCTGCATGTACACATGTATGCAAGTGGAAATTGTCGCCTCGCGTGGTGAAAATATCGTCGAAACTGGACCATAAAACAATGGAAACACGTTGGGTGGAGTGATGAATCATGGTATACAATGTACCAATAAGATGGTAGGATGTGAGTGTGGCGAATGTATGGTGAATGACATTTACCAACCTGTACAGTGCCGACTGTGAAATTGATTGTAGTGGTTACAGTATGGTCATGTTTCTCCTGAAGAGGGCTTCGCGTCATTGTTGCTTTATGTTGCAATGTCATGGCACAAGGTTATGTTGATATTGTAAGCAGTTTCCTGTTGCCTGAGTACCTTAGAAGTCCAGTTTGGGATTGGCCATTGGGTCTTTTAACACGACCGAGCACCCTCCAGTACTTCAGGGATTGTAGGGGAGTGGTTGTACGACAACAACGTTCCACTAATGTATTGGCCTACGGAGAATCCTGATTTAAAACCAATGAAATATTTATGGAATGTTTTGGAACGATTACTTTGCGCTAGACTACACCAACCCACATCGGTGGCTCTTCTCATTTCGCGCTCTGCAAGGAATAGGCTGCCATTCTCCAGGAAACCTTTTGCTAACTGATTGAAAGTGTGCCAAGGTTAATGGTGCGCCACCTTCCGATAGAGGGCGGCCCAAAATTGTACTTCATCTTCACGTGAGTGCCTGGGTCCTTTTGATCATATATATATATATATATATATATATATATATATATATAGAGAGAGAGAGAGAGAGAGAGGGAGAGAGAGAGAAAGACTTTGAATCTCTCTAAATGAAAATTCGTGATTTTGTTTTGCATAATGCGTGTAAACTTACCCTTCTTGTCAATGGATTTGTTTATCATTCTTGAGATAACGCTTGAAATAACAGTAGTCTGTTATGTTTTAAAACTGAAAAACTATAAGAATCATCCAACAATTGTTAGTAAGGTGTGTCCCACCAGCTTTTAATTGTGTTCTGTCAAAAGCGTTTACTCTTCAGAGAATTTTCAAGGACAACTTCTTATCACATCCATAATTTTTACTAAGTAATGCCGTCATTATCTTTTTTCAGACAGGTCCTCGGAATAAGCAACTTAATATGCTAACGATGCACACCAACTTTAGAACTATTCAGTGATAGAAGGTTGCTAGGAAAGTTTGAGTTACCGTCGAAGGTTGATTTCCCTTAACGACATTTTTGTTATAATTCTTAGTTTCTGTGAGATGTTATTTATAAGCTACTGTATCGAGAATTGAATCTAATCCAAGATATTGAATTCCAGTCGTGCACTTAATTTTAACTTTCAGCTATCTACATGCAGTCTCCAAAGTAGTTGGACTTGCATCAATTTCATCCCAATATTTGTCTACCTCGACCATCTTTGGTCTCTGTATTCTATTAATTTCCAACATTTCTTTTATCTTCTTGAAATGTTACTGCATTACAGGCAAGACAACAGTGTCCGCCGTATTTGCAAAATTTTCTTAATATCAGTCCAATAGTGTTTACTTTCATTTGATCACTTTTCTTCAATTTTAAATTTCATAAAATGAATTATGTCATTCTTGAAAGGCTCTCACGTACAACAAATCGTCTTGTTTCCGACATCACAACTTATCAGAGGAAAGTAAGGAAACAACGTTCCATTTCTATCAATATTATGGTTCCTTGGTTAATCTTGGCTCTAATTCTAAGCTGGTATTTCGTTCCTGAAGGCAATACTGTAACTTGTGCTATAGTCACAATTTACTTCTTTGTTTTCTTCCAACAAGTTATGGTTGATGTCTTGTTCATAAATATATCTCGAATAATGGGTGAAATCTTCATGTTTCTTAATAAGAATGTTTCAGACATTGAACACCAGATGAGAATCTTAGTGTGTTCTATGTTGCAGCGTGCAGATAAGAATTATAAACAGATCTCTGACTTAAGAGACACACACACTTACACTTAACTGAGACACTGAATAACTTTATTGAAGCTTATGGGTTCCCAATGATAACTCAAATGTTAGATATACTATTGTCAACTATTTTTTGCCTCTATATTGTAATCGAATGTATCAGTGGCACTCCCTCCTACTACAACATACTTGGAAGAGCTCGTGACGAAATTTTAGGAATTATTTGGTTTGTTTCAAGAGCTACAGTCCTCGCTTGGTCATCCTCTGCCACTTGCAAAGAGGTATCATTATTGGTTTAATATTTATATTATTTTTCTGAATGTAACAAATGTTTAATAATATTTTTCGTTTTTAGAATGCGGATTTAAGTACAAAAATGCATCTCCTTTTGTAAAATAACTGTATTCAAACATTAAACACTATATAAATTATTTGGCTAACGAACAGATGTGGCTTGTTTTCATACTAAAGTTACTTAATAATTCTTAAGGACCAATCAGCAGGCATTGTAGAAAAATCTATTTATCTTTGGTGCTAGTCTGCAAAAGCAATAGTTGATCTCTAAATTGGAATATCTTTTTTTACATGTTGCAGGTATCTTTACTTCGTTAACTGGTGCTTAGAATTCATTGTTACTTGTGTAGGCAAACTTTCACAAATAGGAAACTTTGTTATTTAGCGAGATTCTAGCAGAGAGGTTAAAACTCTGGCTCAATACTTTGCAACATGTTTAGAGATAACGAAATTGAGTTTTAATTCTTGTTTCTTGTTGTTGTTCATCATTTAACTTAATGACTTCTTTATCAGACCAAGACTTGCTTTCATATCGTTTCATCTCACCTACACGTTGTGTCGCTTTGACCTTCAGTGTGTCACGAATTGCCTCGCACATCTTATTAACATCAATTTCATTATTATCAACGTCATCTTTATTATCATTCCAGTCGGCTAAGATTTCGAACCTATTTGGGATGTCGAGTTGCTATCACGCTCGGGTTATCTAATACTTTTACTTCTTGTTTGGTCACTGTTACAACCTTCCCCCAGTTTTGTAATCACTGATTAATGGTAGGGGCCACTTTCTGGTCCTCCGTAAGTCCTACAGTTCATTATTTTGGTTTAATTTTAGTTGTAATTTGTAAAGCCTTTAGGCAATGCCGGCTCAGGCTGTATGGATTGTGATGGAATTAAGAAAGTGGTAGGAAATCGGACCAGCCTGAGAAAAATCCACACAGCCGGTGCTTGTCCACCACGAAGCCCACATGGTGCGAGTTAGGACCGAACTGGAGACCCCTCTATTTCGGTATGTCTTTGCCTATCTACGAATAGTGATATAAATATATATTTATATGTCTTTGTGTTCAAAGTACGTGCACTTTACTATTATATTTTTCGAAATCTCTACAGTTATCAGTCTTGAACTATTGTTGGTGACTTCGTGAAAACTTGATTTAGCTATTAAAAGAAGTCATATTTGATCATACAGTAAGAGACGTATTGCTATTAAAACGATTATACAATATTTTTGTATGTACGTGTATCATTATCATTGGATATATCATACGCAAATAAAGCATAATGCTGCTATCATAAATGTTTATTTAGAAGTCAAAGAGCTTTAGAATTTCGTAAATCGACTTTGAGAAGTATAATAAAGAAGCTATTTGGAAATAATAAAGAACTTTCCACATTACAGCTCTTTTGTTCTGTGAGAGATTTCCTATTCTAAAACAAAGAATATTCCTTTCAGCAAATGAACAAAACTATTTCATTACATCTGGACACGTTCTCTGTTCAGGAATATTTCATTCTGTGAAACGCCTTTTCAAGTCTTGGTACAAATGGGCTAAAACATAATTTTAGGCGATATAAATTAATAATACAATACATGAAAATGCTTAATATCAGCAGACACGATCAATTCAACGTTCTAATGATTAAAGTTTATCTACTGAACATTGATTTCAATGTTGAATATTCCTAAGTTTTAGTTTTTACGATCTATAAACAATTTCTGAAAAATTAAGACTTAACCATATTCCTTTTTACATACGAGTATATCTTAATTTTCTGGAAAGCGATTTGTTCTGTAGGGCATAATAAAGCTAATTTTCCTTTGCAAGGGCTTTATGTGGTGTTCTTCACTTAGCACTTCAAACAGACTTGTATCCATTAGCAAACATCTTTGATAGTAATATCCACCCACGTTCTAAAACCAATATGATTTTATGAAGAGAAGGCGTAAGTGATGATATTAAAATATGTCTCTCGGAATAGCAATTAGGCCTTAACATTCATTAAACATATTCCATTGTTGTAATTTAAGGATAATAAATTTCTTGCATTGAATCAGCTAACAATCTAGAGCGCTCAAAGGTTTTAAGTTTCTGGTGGAAAGAGCATGTGGTCCCTTCCTTCCAGGAAAGTAAAAAAAATATCTGTCGAAACTGCATTATTTTTAAACTTTCATATATACTGGTATATCTCCTAACTAAATTTGATTCGTTTGTTTCATGCTCACCGCAGAAGAAATTACAGTTATAAGCAAAATTTAAAATCTCCCGACTACTCCTCAGTAACACAGATTGATTTCCGGTGGGCTAAAGTTACACGGGAACCAGAAATAAGATACGGGGATAAGTGCTGAGAAACAAAAGTATCTAGTAAACATATTGTAAGGGTTTGTAAGGTTCTTGGTTACCTTACATACCTTCGTTACCTTACATATTCATACATTTAATCTTGATTCATAATTCAATGGAAGAGAGCGTGATTATATTTTTTCTTGACATGTTATTATAATGTACACATTTAATATTGATCTCATTACAAGAAGAGGAAATTAAAGTTAGAAAACGCAATAGAGCGTAGTATTTATGTTACTACCCTTAGAGCTATTAGATGAATGAAATGTTATAAGGCACGTGTAAGATAATTTGAAAAAATATAATTTAAATACGACGAAAACATTTATCTTCAATCCCATTGTATTCTGTCAGCACTTGCTTTATATTTCACTACATTATTTGCAGATTCTATTGCCAAGATATTGCATTGCAAAATGTACATAGAATCAACTTTCACGTATCTACAGACAGCGTCCAAACTTGTTGGCCTCACACCTATTACATCACGATACTTTTCTATCTCGTCAATCGTTAGTGTCAGTATATTATTAATTTCCAATATTTCTCTTATGACCTTGAAATCTTACTTAGATTCTGACAGTAAAACAGTGGCCGATATACATATGCTTATCAGAATAATGGAAACACCTGAACGAAAGTGCAACTTACCAGATTAATATGGTGTCGGGCCACCTTTCGCCTTCAGAACAGCCTTGATGCGACGTGGGATGGAGGCATAGAGGTCGTGAATGGTAGCAAGTGGAATATTACACCATTCCTCGTGCAGGGCATCGGCCAGTTCTGTGAGAGAGGATGGAGGTGGAAATCGTCACCGGAGTCGTGTTTCCAAGATGGACCACAAATGTTCAATTATGTTGAGATCTGGGGATTGGGCGGGCCAGGGGAGGTGTTGAACTTCATCCCGATGTTCCTCAAACCACGCTGCAACAACTCCAGCTGTGTGAATGGGTGCATTATCATCCTGGAATATGGCGTCATTGTCCGGGAACAACATCCGGACCATAGGATGCAAGTGGTCTCCTAAAATTGCGACATAATCGTTGGCAGTGATGCGTCCGCGAAGTGTGACCACAGGACCCAATGAAAACCATGATATTGCGGCCCACAGCATCACCGTGCCGCCGCCATGTTTCACAGTTGGGCGGAGACACTGCAGATCATACGCTTCTTTGGGCGTTCTCCACACATAAACACGGCCCGTGGTTTGGAATAGGGTGAATGGTGACTCATCCGACCATACCACACGTTTCCAGTCGTCAACGGTCCAAGTTGCATGGTCGCGGCACCATTTGCGGCGTGCGTTTTCGTGACATCGCAAGCGTGCAACAAAGCCTGAGAAAACGAACTTTCATTTGTGCAGCTTTTATTTTCCTCAACGTAATAACTATTGTAGGTTTATGCTTATACGAATATATTATTGTTGAAGCCGAGATTATAATAATCTATGCAGTTGTATGCTATGGCCTTCATGATGTGCAGCACATGTTCGTTGAAATATGGTTTATAAGTGTATCCCACATAATGAGAGAACACTTCAAACTTATAAATATAGAAATTTCAGGCATCAAAATTCAACTGCCAAATTTTAGAAGTTTTGTACCTCGCAAAATGAATGACAAGTGCGATAAAATTTACGACTTAAGAAAACGACATGAAAATTTAACCGCACTAATGAACCAATTCAACCAATTTTACGGTTTCCCAATGCTAACCCATATGCTGGACATTCTGTTGTCAATTGTGTTTGGTTTCTACCGAATAATCGAATATGTATGTGACAACTCGGATCCAGGAAAGTTTGGGATAGTTATTGCTGAGACGATAATATTAATTTGACTGTGTGGAAGAGCTATATTCCTGGTTTGGTCATCGTGTGTTACTTGTAAAGAGGTAAGGCTATTCATTCAACATTGCTGTTATTATTTACTTCTCTGCGTTTAAGAAGGCAAGCTTTTCAAGTAATAATTGTTGGCCTACAACTTCTATTGTGTCTCAGAAAATCATTTGGTATTATAAGGTCTGAGGTTTAGTATGTAGGTAATAGGGCGTTCTGATCCAGGAAAACTTGGAGTCTCGGCAACTTAGAAACATTCGTCATCATTATTTTGTATTAGAGTTGGTTGTTTGTCTAAGATGCGTGGAATACGGATGAACTATCTTATACACTCAAATCCTATATCAAAAGTAGAGTGGACACAATCTTAAGTTAATATAAGCCATGTTGCAATTCTCTTGCATGATAACGGATTTAAAAGCAGTTGCAATATATCATGGCCTAAATGTCTTTCTTCTACGCACAGCACGTGAAAATGATCTTCCTTTTGAATATTGTTTTTCTTTAAAAGAAAATTTATACGAAACATGAACATATGTCGTAGAAAAATATAGTTCAGTAATAAATTGAGGGGTTCAGATCGAAATAGTGGAAGTACACATTTTGCGTCAAAATGAGTTAGTATAACTTCCTCAATTACAGCGCTACCTGATGGAAGTGTCAAATAACTAAATTTGAGCATCGATGGTAGAACAGGGACTGGAGGGTCCTTTTGCTTCCAAGGGTTTTGATCAAAATATTTAAGTAAAAACAACCTATGTCACCGTCACCATCTGTAGCAATATATCTGCACTTCAAGAAAGGAGTGCAGTTGAAGCTGCTAAAAAGAGGCTTTATAAAATGATGACGAAAATATCCTTAAACATGCAAAAGAGGAACATGTTCATCAAAGTTCAGAAGAAGAATCTCGCAATTTATCTCAGCTATTTCCCCTGAATGTGGACAACACTCTACTGTTACATAAATTTAAAGTTGTGCTAATATGAGCAATATTTTCTTTAAAACCTCTTAAAGCTCTTCATCTTTATCTCGTACATATTTTCCCTTTTATTTATAAAAAGTACTTACTTTGTTAAACATGGATGCGGCAATTAGTACCTAAAGTCTATCATTGCAATAGCATTGTATTGAAGACATTTTCCATTAAACCACCCCTCCATAGCACTGTATAACTGATTCTATGGTTTCGTTTAAAATGCTTTAGTGCTGATGAGTTTATATTCCGTACACCAGTGAACACTTTTTGAATTCCGGTGATGACGTAAGTTGTCAGAGTTTGTGGGAAACTTATTAATCCAAAGATCCATGTATGACTGAGCGAACACCTGACAGGGAACTATGAGTAACAGTAGCGCTCCTAGTGTCAGTGGAACGTAACACCAAACAAAATCGCTACACTGTACTTCGCGTGGCATGACAGGTTTGGTTCTAACTTGTAAGTCGAATTCGATAAGCATTTTCAAATTTCCCGGTTATATGATAGGCAAATCTCTAAAATATTACCATATTTCATGGCCTGGTGAAGTCTAGACTGTTTTAGGCATGCTATAATACGCATGACGTTCAATGAGAAAATAAAAGAGCAAGGATAATAGGTCTTTAAACTGATTCCCATGTCATGTTTCAATGCAAAATGGTTCTCGTGTTAAGTTTTTCCTCCACGGTCATGCGTGTCCGTTGTTGCCAAGGTAAGCTATTAGGCCAAAGTTTGTATAATGTATAATGAAAACTATACGACTTCTGTCGCTGTGTCGCTTTCAATGTGTATTAATCCATCATTACGTAATGTGCTTGGATACGGAAAAACAAACAAATTAGATGATTCCGAACATTGTTATAGCGTTTTCACACAGGCGCCCTTACCAGTGTTGACCCAGGTCGACTCGGAACCTCTGTGTGACAGAAGTGGATTGAATCAAGCTGAGTCATGTCAACGCGTGCCAGTATTGGTCCTTTTCAATATAAATCGTGCTAGGTACGCCCTACCATTGTGTTTATTACTATTTAAAAGTAAAAGTAGGTTTAAATCGATTACAATAAATATGGCGGACACATAAAATTAGTAGCGTCTAAGGGAAGCTCATGGAAACAAGGCGTTGCCCACCCTCGCGCAGGCGCAGAACTACCTGAACTATAACGGCGTTTTCACACAGGCGCCCTGACCGAGGTCGACTCGGAAAATTCTGTGTGAACATAAGTAGACTGAATCAAGCTGAGTCGTGTCAATGCGTGCCGGGTTTGCCCGCTTTCATATGTGGTCTAAACCGAGCTGAACCCGGCTAGATATGCTCTACAATTGTGTTTTGGTACTATCGAACGAAAAGTCCTAAATACAATGAGACCTAAAGTTTGGATATGGTTTTAAAAGATTTGATCCAAG